>CAUYQG010232227.1:0-10499 GCA_963574415.1 Tarsius wallacei | reverse complement strand
GCAGAAGGTCGTTAGTTTGTTGAAGTCCCGCATGTCTATCTTATTTCTTAAGGTATTGGCCTTTAGGGTTCTGAATAGGAATTTGTTGTCAGTTCCAATTTCCATACAGGTGTCTCCTGCATTTTCTAAGATTCTTATAGTTTGAGGTTTTACGTTTAGGTCTTTGGTCCATTTAGAGTTAATTTTTGTGTATGGTGATAAGTAGGGATCCTGTCTCAATCTTCTGCATGTGGTCAGCTAGTTTTCCCAGCATCATTTACTGAATAGGTTTTCCTCTCTCCAGTGGTTGTTGTTGGAGGCTTTGTCAAAGAATTTTGCCCTTATTTTTGAGTGATACTTTGGCAAGATTTAATTTACTTAATAGACAGTCCTCCCCACCCCCAAATAGTGATGACATTTTTTTCTCCATTTTTGTTCCTTTAATTTTACTATAAACATCATAATGTGGTGTTACCTGCTCTGTGATCAGAATATACTTTTGTTCTAAGGGAAAGTCACAACTTTCTTCAATTTTGGAAAATCCTCAGCTCCTATCTCTTTAATTATTGATTATTTGCTATTCTTTTCATTCCCTTTTTCTGAGATTCTCCGTTCTCCATGCCTCTCAAGTGCTATTTGATTTTTAAAAACCTCTGTCTTTCTGTGCCTGTTCTGGGAAAACTCCTCAGTATTCTTTTTAAACCAATGAGTTCAATCTTTGGCCACATCTTATTTTTTTTTTAATTTAATTATTTACATGTTTAACATATAATTATTTAGTTATTTCTTGTTTATATGGTACTAGTGAAGATTTTTGAATAACAAATCCTCTTAATTTCTTTTATTATCTTAAACATCATAATTTATATATTTTCTCAGATTCTTCTAAAAATATTTCATCTGAAGTGAATTCATGTCTTGTTTTATTTTATTGACTTTTTCTAAGCATTACATTTCATGTAACTTGTAACTTTGTTTTTTTCCTCTTCATTAATCAATTCTAATTTTCATTTACTTCTTATTTTATTCTTCTTTTAATTTTTTTTGAGTTGGAGTCTCACTCTGTTGCTCAGGCTAGAGGGCAGAGGCCCACTTACGGCCTCCCCAGCATCAACCTGCTGGGATCTGGCGATCCTTCTGTCTCAACTTCCCAAGTAGCCGGAACCACAGGCACACACTATCATGCCCAGCTAATTTTTTATTTATTGTAGAGATGAGGTCTTGCCAGGTCGCCTGGGCTGGTCTTGAACCCGTGGGCTCAGGCAATCCACTTGCCTCGGCCTCCCAAAGTACTGGGATTACAGGCTGAGCCACCAAGCCCGGTCTGTTAATTTTTTTTAATTTTTAAAAATTTGAAAAAATTGCAGGCTTATAGTAGAGAAGCAAGTGCATTACAAGGATTTTTTTTTCCCGAACCTTTAGAAAGTAGATTACAGACATGATGTCCCATTACACCTGTACACTGCAGTGTTTATTTTCTACAAACAAGGACTTTTTTTATATAACCACAAACAACTACAAAAATCAAGACATTGACACTGCTACATTACTACAATCTAGTCATTAAACTCCATATGATTTCATCGATTGCCCAATCATGCCCTTTATAACAAAATGTTACAGTCTAGAATCATACTTTACACTTAACTTCTCAGTGTATTTGAATTTACCTAAGGTTTTCTCCTTAGACTCGTGTTATGCATTTTTGGCAGGCATATGACAAAAGAGACACTTTATTTCATTGTATCCTATCAGGTGGCACCCAATAGGAATTTAATTCTATTGCTGGTTATGTTTACTGTAATTGCTAGATTAAGGTGGTGTCTGCTGGAAAAGCTATCTTTTTACCATTTGTAATACATAGGTATTTTGACAGGTGGTACTGCAAAACTATGTAAATATCACATTCTTCATCAAATTTTCATTTCATTCAATGATTTATTTGTATCAGTGTGGACTCATGGTTTCTTATTTTATTCAATAGGTTGTAATTAGTTATGCCATTATTTATTTTGATGTTCAAATTTTGCCAGATTGAGATAGTGGGAACTTCTTCAAGCTGACTTTTGTGTACCTTTGACATGTACCCATCATTCTTTTTTTTTTTTTTTTTTTGAGTTGGAGTCTCACTCTCTCACCCAGGCTGGAGTGCAATGGCATGCTCACAGCCATCGCAGCCTCGACCTGCTGAGGTCAGGTGATCCTTCTGCCTCAGCCTTCCAAGTAGTTGGTATATAGGAAGTAAGATTTTTTAAAATGTTTTTTGTTTTTTAAGTTTTATGTGCTTTTGCTATTGGGGTTTTGGTGCTATGCCCTCTCAGTAGATAGAGCAGCTAGGGAATACACGTACACACACACACACACACACACACACACACACACACACACACACAACTCATTTATATTTATATTTGTTTTTATACTTTTGTATATATGTGTGCACACACAAATATACGAGGAGTGATCCAAAAAAACCCGGAATTATTTTTTGGAGGTTGGGATCCTTATAGTATAGGCCCCGCTAGGTAAGTTTTCTGGGAACCCATTGGCATCAGTATACCAGCTAGCGTTGTTGTGAGAGGCTGTGCTCAGTTTCAGTAAGTTTTTTTTGACGATTTTTCCAACCCACTTGTTCATTTCACAATGGGTAATTTATGAGCACACTTGCCCATGCTGTGCTGAGTGTTCAGTTTTTGACCAAAAACGACAAGATCCCTCCCTAATCACCCAATGTCGCCCCGTGTGACTTTTTGTTTTAATGAAAAAAGTCCTCAAGAGGAAACATTTGGTGATATGGAAGAAGTGGAACAAAAAATGGCAGAAGCACTAAAAGGCATCAAAATGGACGAGTTCAAAAATTGTTCTGAGCAGTGGAAAAAGCATCTCGATAGGTGAATTGCATCAAATGGAGAGTAATTGAAGGCAACTGAAGTTTAAACATGTAAGAATAAATACACTAGTTTTTATAAATAAATTCTAGATTTTTTGCCCCCCCCATATATAAACATGAAGATATAGGTGTACAACTATACCTTCAATTCCAATTCAGTATTACAGAGTTCATTCTAGTTTTCTCTCTTTTCCTATTTATAACTTCATTGTTTGACAGTGAGAAACCTGACTCCCATTATCTTCAATATATTTACTTATTTGATTAATCTTCCCCTATGTAACGAATTTTCTATTATTATCACCACCCCTTCCCTAAAAAGTTGTTGTTTTTGCTGCCTATTCCTTTTCTACAAACAGGGGCATTTTTGATTGATACTTGCAAGTCTCTTCATCCTGTCCATGTTGCAACACATTGTACTCAGTGGAACTATTCCCTGTGGGTGCCTCCCCCACTTTGCCCAGTCTCTGAAATTTTGCACCAGGTTGTGCCCCTATGAGGATACACTTGTTTTGAAGGCTCATTTTTTTGTGAGAAGTTAGTTTTGGTTTGATTTTATTTTTGTTTTTCATGCTTTTCTCCTGTTTGTTTAATGATCTTACTGTATTTCTACTGGCTCTACATGATTCCCATCCTCTCTCCTAGATCCATGGTGGAGAATCAGATTTTATAATGGCCTTAAGGCTCTAGCTCGGTTGTGTTACTGAGGATGTCACAGATCCAGCTGCCGAGCCAGTGGGGCATTTATCTCTATTCATAGTGCCTAGACTACTTTCTATGAAATAATAGCCTTAGGAAGAAAGTCACCCACAATGTTTTTCTGGCCTCTTTTAAAGCATGGTCAGGTGTCCTAACCCAGGCCTTAACTTCATGCAGTGGGCTTGGCTCTTTTTCCAATTCTTGCAGAAGCTTTCATTTTTGTTACCCTCACATGAATCGAGTTTCTGGACACTACTTTCTTCTATTGAATTCAAAGCAGTCCTCCACGTCATTTCTGTTCATTAATTGGGTTTCTGTTCCTGTTCTGGTCCATGAAGATTTTTGTTTCATTTTGAGTAGGGCAATGTCATTTGGCATTCTTATTTCTGAACTTCATCACCATTAAGTACTTAGAGTTAAGCAAATGTCTTGGAGTATTTCTCTAACACCAATCACGATCTTATCTTGATCCCAAGTCCTTCTGTTGGTTTCTGTTCATACTTGACCTTTAATTGATTTAAAATAATAATGTATCCCTCCCTACTCCACACTTAAAGAATAATCATTTCTGGGAAATGGGCCAACCATTCAGATGGTGACAGATGAGCAGTTTGCATCACAGGATTACCGTGGATGTTCAAGTTGTGAAAATGAGGTTAGTTTTTAAAATCTATCTGACTGTGTGCAAGATGGCCAGACAAGGCTAAATGTGCAAATAGAGATCATGTGGTCTCCATTGTGGGAAGAAAAAATGATGGATACCAGCATCAGGACTTAGGTCTCCTGTTGCCTTTGAGGATAGTTTGGGGGACCTGTGGCTTATCTGACAAAAACAGAGATTGAATCAGATTTAGCTTTGTTCTTGCCTTCTACATCTTCCCTTTTATTCCCCATAGCTTTGGAGTTTCTTATATTTTCAACCCATATAAGTTGATGGGTTATACTTCCAAAATATTTATTCCTTTCATCCTTTTCCCCCACCTCTATGGAGTTTACTTCTACCCTTTGACATTGGGCTTGGCTGTCACGTTCTTTGACCAGCGGAATGTTAGTGGCCTACTCTACCAGAAGTTAAAAATGCACATTTGCAACTGGGCTTGGTTTTTTGGCATTTCTGCTTTCACTCTAAGAACACGCCTGGCGGAAGGATCGCCGGAGCCCAGCAGGTCGAGGCTGCGGTGGCCGGGAGCGGCCACTGCACTCCAGTCTGGGCAACAGAGTGAGACTCCAAGTAAAAAAAAAAAAAAAAAAAGAACACGCCTGGGCTAGTCCACTGGCCCCAGGAGTTGGATACAAGGCATGTGGAGCAGAGTGACACCAGCCCCACACCCCAGCCAATCTGAGCCACAGCTGTCAATGTCCGCACCAACTGCAGTTGCATGAATCAGGAGATTAGCAAGACTGGCAGAGCAGCCAGCTGAGACTGGCTTATGTTTAGTGGCCCTCATTGATCCACAGATATGTGAGCTAAATAGTTGCTCACTTTTCTATGCCACTGAGGTCTTGCAGTTGTTTTTTTTTTTTTTTACATAAAAATAACTCAAACACCTGAGGCGAACTATACCCCTTCTATCAATTGCTACTCATCTTTCTGGAACCTGGCGTTCCATTTTGAAACCTTAGCCTCTTCTTGTCTCCTGAATATCTTAGTTCTCATTGCCATGATTTTGTCTTGACACATTTTCCTATTTCCTGTGCAGAATACCTGCTTTGCATCATGTCTGGTTAGAGCTAGAGTCTTGCCTTGCTCTTCATTTTCCTTCAATGAAGTATAGCTGTGTCCAATCCCAAATTCATTGGCAGGGGTCTACTATCTGTTGATAGTTGATTTTGCACTTACCTGAATATCTATTAGGATACTTTGCTGCTGGATTCTACACATGTGTCAGCACCAAACCCTTTTTAAACTGCTTCCTGAATTTTTGTTTAATTGTCTTTTTGCTTGTAATGCTTTTAATTCTTGCTATTTCTCCCCTACCTCCATGTATCACAGTGAAATTTGGAATATACAGAAAATAATCAGAAATCATGCATGAGTTTACTGTGAATATTATGATGCATTTTTCTCTAGAGTCAGGAGTCTAGACCTTGACCATGCCTCTGCCTTTCTCTTCAAGTACTTGGCCATGATCCATCCCTTTGTGAGTTGTACATTTAGAATAACATAATGTGGATTTATGGTGGGTGGATTGGGATTTGGTGGGTGGATGGGGATTATAGAGAGAAGCAATAAAAAAAAGGAAGCCATTAACTCATCATAGATGAGACAGAGAAGAAAGAGAGATGAGACTGAGCTATTTGGCTACCACAACAGGAATTCACAGGGTACGTCATTTTGGTGGGGTTTCTGTGGCTGGGTTCTCATTGTCGTTCTACAAACCCAGAATCTTCAACTTGTGCTCTTGGACACCAGCCCATGTCTTGTGGTTTTCTGGGTCTCCTCTCTTGTCTTTGTGCTGCCTGTTTTCCTCTTTGTTCACATGGTATAGCTCAAGGTAGGGCACATTGCCAGCCTCCTTGGATATCTCTCATTCTCCAGCTCTACCACCTTGGCACCATCCTCCATGGTCACTGATTGGACTAAGTCTTGTAACTACACTTTATGTGCCACCTCTTGGGGTGAATTGCTTCCTGTCTGGCTGGTAGTATGCATTAAGTATCAATTCTTCTAGCTTAAATGTCAGGGGTCACCTTCTTTCTAATGTCTGAGGGCCTCTTCTGTGGCTCTCTGCATGCTGCAAACCAGGGGTTTGACTTGTGCATTCAGTGCCTCTCAGAGTTGTCTAACATTCACTGGCTGGGTATTTGACTTGGCAAACACTGACAGGGAGTGTGTGGCTATTTGCAGATAGTGATACATGCCGTTCTCTCAATGGAAAACATAAATTGGTGATGGATTACCCAATGCTTCTTGCTTACTTTAAATTGAAGCATTCTATTGAACCTACCCTAAATGCAGCGTTCTTATAAATAAACAATCCTTCTTGGATTTTATGACTGTGGGCTCACTGCCAAGTGCAAGCATTCCTAATCTATGGCGTGAAAACCCAGTGAAACAGAATAGAGAGTGATAGAAAGAAGGGGGGCAGGCAAAGAGAGAGGAGGGGGGGAGGAGAGAGTAGAGAGAGAGAATTGAGAGAGAGAGAGAGAGAGAGAGAGAGAACAAAACTCTATTCTTAAAAACAATCAGGTCTGAGGTTGATTTTGCAAAGTACTGTGCATCTGAAAGCTCAGGGAATCCCCCCTTAAACAGGAAGCTAGTTTACCAATAGCTACAGAAGAAGCTCTTGAAGGTGAAGAGAGAGCAAGATCTATGCCCTACCCCCACAGCTGGTGTTGGATGCTGTCAGTCATTCCCCAATCTCCCCACCACCTTTGACGAATAACGCCTTTCTATTTTGAATATCAATGTGTGAAGTCAACTGTCCCTTAATCTATACCCACCGCTGGGACAGTTCCAAGGTTTTGGATTAAATTCTCCAGCACAAATCTCTTTAAACCTTTCCCAAATAAGAAATTATGTGAGTCTCTCGAGTGAAAGAATCTCACTCCCAGGGAATTAAAACATCCGGCTCTGCTTGCTCTCCTGAGAACAAAGTGGCTCGGAGTGGCTCTCTGATTGGCTAATGTCCTTTGGTCCTGCTGAGAAGCTGCGTGGCATGGCCTCACACCCTCTCTGGAGGCCCGCTGGCTGGCCGACTCTAAGTCGAGCCCAGGGATTATCTTTTTCTGCTTCCATTGTTCATGTGGTGGTGGGTGTGGGGGAGGATTGCGCTAAAATCATCACAAAATAAAACCTTTACAGCAGAAGAAAAAATTAAATAGAATATTAGACCCAGTGCTTCACTGCTTTATGGCAACTGTCGCTTGCTTGAGAGAATTAGGTGTGTTTTCATTTGTTGGATAGGATGCAAATATTTGTCTTATTTTTAGATTTGTTATTTATTTTCTCACTCAGACCTGGGAAAGATGAAATCATCTATGTTGTTGCTGTTTGGCATAGGTATTAGAAATTAAATTTGCCTAGGCCTTATAGTAAAGCAGGAGATAAGGCTTCAAGTGTGTTGCTATGCAAGTGTGTTGCCTCAACATAGGTAAAAAGGTATCTAGGAAAAGATAAATGCATGATTATATAGAAATTCTCTAATTTTCACTGTAGTCATTGGGTTATGAGTTTCAAATATTCTTGCCTTTAGACAGGTGTTTGTATAAATTGTAACTTCTCTCTTCTACAGACCATGAAGATGTAAGGGAATAAAATGGTTAATGTTTAGTTTATAATAATAGTAATAATAATTAATACAATAATAATTATAATATTATTAATACAACAATGTGATAATCAGTAAATTAATATAGGTATTATATTAATAATATTTATTATTATTATTTTAGTCAAGGTCTCATTCTGCTACCCATGCTGGAGTGCAGTGGCACAATCACAGCTAATTGCAGTCTCAACCTCCTGGGCTAAGGTGATCCTTTCATCTCAGCCTCCCAAGTAGCTGGGATCAGCTAATTTTTAAATTTTTATTTTTGTGGTGTGAAGATGTCTTGCTATGTTGCCTACACTGCTCTTGAATGTCTAGGCTCAAGTGATCCTCTTACCTCAGCCTCCCAAAGTGCTGAGATTACAGGTGTGAGGCACCACACCCAGCCAGATTGCCATTTTAGAACTATACTTTTGCTGGAGTAAGAAGGGAAAATGTGAGATCTGAGGCAGTGAGCAAAATGAGAACAGAAATTCTGAAGAGGAAGTCGATATGGGGATGTGTTCCTGAAGGAAAATGGGCAGGACTTACTGGGTATAAGGAGTGAGAGTGAAGGAGTCCAGGGTCAGTCTTGGTTTCCATTTTAGGAATGTGAGGCTGTAGCAACTCCTTTAAATGAGAGAGAGAGAAGAGGGAGGGGCTATGCCAGCCATCATTCTCATCAGAAAGGATGATATGCTCCCATTGAGTAACATGAGGAGAATTTAATGAAGAGGCTATTTGAAAGGTGTGGGCAGGTGTAGGAGGAATGGCCTAGAAGGACAGCACAGGGCCCTGGGGTTATGGCAGCAGGGTTGTGACCTCTCTGAGGGGGACAGGGAAGGAAGCAGTCTCTGGAATCCAGGGAGCACTGTGAAGACTGCCTGATGGCTGCTGTGACCTTCACTGGGGTGTGGTGGGGTGGTTCACAGACAACTGGACACAGCCAGTCCACACTGCCACAGCAGAAGGTAGCTGAAGAATCAATCCTTTTATCTCTCTCTCTCTCTCCTCTCTTTCCAACTTTCTATCAGGCCCGCCATTGCCCAAACATGGCTGGAAGCCAAAGCCAAGGAAGCCCATTGAAGGAGTTTACACAGGTTAGCTCTCAATAGTGGACAGCAGGTTGGGGAAAGGGTCACAAGTGGCACTGTGGGTGCAAACAGGAGACATTCAGCAGAAGGATTTTGCTAATGAGCTCTGCTTCAGTCTGGATGAATTTGCGGTGCCTGTCACTACACTAGTCTGGAGCTTGGAAAGAAAGAATGGGCTTGATTTGTAGCTTGGGAGGCATCAACCAAACTGCATAGGAAGCTCTTAGCACAGTGATTGGTGTAGTGTGTACACTTAGTAATTATTAGCTGTTGTTACTAATTTTATTGCTAAATGCTGTGGAGAGATGCAATGAGTGACCATGAAATATGACAATCAGTAAATGTCAGGGTTGAATCCAGACTGCACAGAGTTGAGAAGTGGAGGAGAGATGATCTTATGGTAGTAGTATGTGTGCACTACTCTTTAAGAATTTTGGTAGGGGACTTTTGGGGAAAGTGGCCTTGCATCACTTCCAGCATCCTTCTAGTTGCCATCTCGTGTCCTAACGTGTTTGTGTCTAGTATGGGCTGGTCCAGCCAAGACCTCCTGAGTGCCAACCCTAGTCCCTTGCGGCTTCTTTTCTGCTCCGGCGAGATAAGTAAACTATCATGAACCAGGAAAAACTCACCAAACTGCAGGTCCAAGTGTGCATTGGTGGGAAAGGAACTGCTGCAGAAAGAAGAAGGTGGTTTATAGAACAGCCACAGGGGATGATAAAACTCCAGTTTTCCTTAAAGAAGTTAGGGGTAAATGATATCTCTGGTATTGAAGAGGTGAACATGTTTACAAACAATTTTCCACTTTAACAACCTTAAAGTTCAGGACTCTCTGGCAGCGAACACTTTCACCATCACAGGTCATGCTGAGACAAAGCAGCTGACAGAAATGCCACCCAGCATCTTAAACCAGCTTGGTGCTGACAGTCTGACTAGTTTAGGGAGACTGGCTGAGACTCTGCCCAAACAATCTGTGGATGGAAAAGCAGCACTTACTACTGGAGAGGATGATGATGATGAAGTTCCAGATCTTGCGGGGGAATTTTGGTGATGCTTCCAAGAATGAGGTAAATTGAAGTGAGTCAACTTCTGAAGAAAATAAAACTCGCAGAAGTTACTGGGAGCTGCTATTTTATATGACAACTGCTTTTAAAATTTGTTTTGTTTATGGATTGATAAAATCTAGATCTCTAATATTTTCAAGCCTGAGCCCCTTGGACACTGCAGCTCTTTTCAGTTTTTGCTTTTACACAACTCATTCTTTGCAGCTAATTAAGCTGAAGAAGCCTGGGAATAAAGTTTGAATCAAAGTTAATAAAAAAACAGAATAAAAAGAATTTTGGTAGCGAAGAGAGGAAGAGAAATAGAGCAGTAGCTACGGGAAGAGGGAAGAGAGACTATTAAAGGCAGTGATCTTCCTCCTAGGCTTGGGATACAATTGAGTGTGTTTATGGGGAAAGGAAGGGACAGCCAGAGAGTTAGCCAAAGATCCCAGGGGGCGGCGGGGGGGGGGGGGGGGGGGGCCGCAAATTATTGGGGGTATAAAACGAAAGGGAAAAAAATGGGGAAAAAAAGCGGTTATTATGTTAT
>CAUYQG010232218.1:0-28049 GCA_963574415.1 Tarsius wallacei | reverse complement strand
AATGCGATTGTCTTTTGCACATTTATTTTATAACCTGAGACTTTGCCAAAGTCCTTTATCAGTGTAAGGAGATTTTTGACAGATTCTCTTGGGTTTTTAAGATATACAATCATGTCATCTGCAAAGAGAGATAGCTTGACTTCCTCTATACCCATTTGGATACCCCGATTGCCTTCTCTTCTCTGATTGCTCTAGCCAGGACTTCCAATACTATATTGAACAGGATGTACCCCACATCTTTAAAATATAAATAAATAAATAAATAAAAAGAAGACTATTTCAACACATAAGGGGAAGCAGAGATTCCTAATTCAAATGAGAGTGGAAGACATAGAGCTGAAGTTGTCCTTATAGGGTTAACAAGAATTCTGGGCAGAAGTATAATTATAACTAAGCATTAATCAGGCTGCACTTTGACCAATTCCCTTATAACTGAGAGTCACTAGATACTGACCATTTGCATCCCTGTTGTTCCTCTACATAGAATTTCTGACATTAGCATTATAAGGCTTTTGTTTAAGATTTATAGGATTTCTGACATTAGAATCAGAAGGCTTTTGTTTAAGAATGGCTTAGGATATTTTTCCAGTCCCAAATTTCTGTAAGGGCTGATGCAAACCAGTTTGAAGACCCCTACAGAGAACAGTATCAGCATGAGAATACAATTTCTTCATCTCCCTGTCCCATGACTTCACCCTGTGCTCCTCAACCCGTCTATGACCTCCATATGTCAGCCCACTCCAAAACCCTTAAAAACCCTAGCCCCAAACTCCTCAGAGAGATGGATTTGAGGCTGCCTCCCATCTCCTCATCTGGAGGCCCTATGATTAAAATGCATTCTCTGCTGTAGCATGGTATCTCAGCATAATAGCTTGGTGCATTGAGCAACAAACCTATTATAGTTACAGAACCCTATGGAATTGTCCCCACCTCAACACAGAAAAGAATTCAAATGCACCTCTCACTTTGATATTTGAAAAACACTACAATAAAATGTTTAACTAATGGCACAAATAAAAGCTTCCGTATTGACATAAGGAGACCTTAACCCCAAACTGAATTCTTGACTGGCAGGAAGCTCTGGCGCATAATTACTTGAAATGTGTGTACATGGCTGCATAAGTGTTCAAGTAGGATTTATTAAAACTAATTTGACAGTGTCAGTTTACAACACATAACAGTAGAGGTTGAAAATTAAGTGCCTGGAAATTCAAAACTGCTTTTATGAAATAGAAAATTGAACTCTTTGTTTCCTTTGTATAATTTAATGTTTATCAAAGCATCTGGTGTATAGTCGGTACTCAGTATGTGTTACATCAAGTTGCATAAGGTATTATTTATATGACTTTTTCCTTTTTTACAAGGTTGATGTATAATTTATTCTTCAAGAATTGTGTAAATGAAGTATGGGATGTATCTATTGTCATTTTATTTTTGGCAAGACTAAAAAACAAGCTACTTTTCTCCAGTCTTGTGACATCTAGCATTATGCTTCACCTTGTAGTCCTACTATGATATGAACTATTTTTAGTTATTTTTAAGTTGTGCAAGCATTTATTCAAATGGAAAACTTTGTGGGTAGGAGTCCAACAAATTGTTGAGGTATATAAACAAAACTCCTTGGAAGACAGTTCCATCTAGAAGAGGAATTTTGGATAATCACATAGTGTGTCTAGGTGACAGGCCATGTAAACTTTCCTCTTGCCCGGGGGCTTGTTCTTTGGAGGGTGCTGGCCCATATTTGTCACAGTCAAGTCAGATCCTCCCAGTGGCCTGTTTACAGGGCTATCACTTGAGGGAAAGGAGCCATGCCCTACTTTCTCTTCTCTCCCTCTGAATTTGTTGCTATTTTGTACTCTTAACACCTGCCCATAAGGATTGTCTGCAATGAAAACTTTTTAAAAAATCTTACTATTTAGTATATATTCAAAGAAAGTAAAATCAATATGTGAAAAAGGTATCTGAGTCTAGGAACAGTGGCTCATGCCTGTAATTCAGTTTGGGGGTTATTGTCTCCTTGTGTTAGTATGGCAGTTTTTATTTGTGCCATTATTTAAGTATTTTATTGTAGTGGCTTTCAAAGATGAAGAAGAGAGTTGCATTTGAAGTATCTTTTGTGTTGAGGTCAGGGCAAATCCATCAGGTCCTGTAATAGGTTCCTTGCTCAATGCAGCTGGTCATTATGCTGAGACACCAGGTTACAGCAGGGAATGCATTTTAATCATAGGGCCACCCAGTGAGGACTTGGGAGGCAGCCTCCAATCTGTCTCTCTGAAAAGTCTTGAAGTAACTACAGAAGGGAATAGAATGGCATGACGCATCACATTCCAGTTGAAATGTGTATTCTTAGAACAGAGGCTTCTTATTAGCTTTGGGTGGCAGTCCCAACAGATCTTTGAGGTATGTAAATACAACTTCTTGGAAGAAAGTATCCTCTAGAATAGGAGTTTTGGAGAACTACATAGCACATTTAGGTGACAGGCCATGTAAGCCTGTCCATGAGCAGATACACCATATTGTCCAGGCACACGATCAGCTGAAGTTGTCACAGGCATCATCCATTCAAATGGCTTGTGAAATGTGACAAGACAGCTAAAGAGTTCATTTTAGTGTAAGATGGAGGTTTAATCTGAAGGAATGTTTGATTAGAAAAAATATCTAAGAGATGATAATAAACAGAAATCGAAACACAGGAGTATGCAGAGTACATGACCAGAGACAGGCAGCTTGTGGCAGGGCTGGGCCTCTGATTTTACAGACTGGACTTCCCCCCAGGGAGGCCCCTGTGGACATGGGGGCAGGGTTGGGAGTTTTTGGTAGGAGGACTCTTGTTTATTGTGTCATTGTTTTGGATCAGCATGATTGTGGGGTTGAGGGGCTATTTGTCTTGAATGTTGATTGCTTTCAGGAGACAGAAACAAGTATGGCAGTTTTTATTTGGGTCATTACTTAAATATTTTATTGTGGTGTTTTTCAAAGATAAAAGTGAGAAGTGTGTTTGAATTCTCTTCTGTGCTGAGGTGGAGGCAGTTCCATAGTGTGTCAAGTTCTTGTTGAAACGTGTATTCCTTAGAACAGAGCCTTCAGTAGCTTGAGTGCCTAATACCGATTTCCATGACCTAGAAAGGGGCTTTTTGGCTAGGATCACTGGCCTCCAAAGGCCTGCAGCCCACATACTGTCTAAAATATGGCATATTATAAGGACAATTCACTTTAGGTTGGGCTGAACCATTAACAGGGCCTGGTGGTCTAACCTGGCCTGTCATTGGGAAGAGGAAAACCAAGGCATAAGGTAGATACTTAAGTATGAAGAAAAATAGGTTTGGTTCAGTCCCTGAAAGCCCCTACCTAGAACTCTGAAGACTTCCTTTTGAGGGGGTTGAGGTATATAGTGGACAGGAGCCCAGAAGTCAGGGGTGGGCTTCAGACCATGCGCCTTATGGCATGTTGCTCCCTTCTCCTCGGTTTGTGAGGAGTCCTCTTGCTGGGAGTTTGCTCTTTGGAGGGTGCTGGCCCAAATTTGCCACAGTCAAGTCAGATCCTCCCACTGGCCTGTTTACAGGGCTATCACTTGAGAGAAAGGAGTCATGCCCTACCTTCTCTTCTCTCCCTCCGGATTTATTCCTTTTTTGCACTCTTAACACCTGCCAATAAAGATTGTCTACACTAAAAAAAAACTTTTAAAAAATTCTGCTACTTAGTATATATCCAAAAAAAATAAAATCAAAGTGTGAAAAAGGTATCCAAGGCCAGGAACAGTGGTTCATGCCTATTATCCCAGCACTTTGGGAGGCGGAGGCAAGAGGATTGCCTGAGTCCACGGGTTTGAGAAAAACAGGGACAACTTGGCGAAACCTCATCTCTAAATCAAAAAAATTAGCCAGGTGTAGTGGTGTGCACCTGTAGTTCCAGCAACTTGGAAGGCTGAGGTGGAAGAATCACCTGAGTCCAGCAGCTTGAGGCTATGGTGGCCGTAGTCATGGCACTGCACTCCAGCCTGGGCAACAGAGTGAGACTCTGACTCAGAAGAAAGAAAGAGAGAGAGAGAGAGAGAGAGAGAGGAAAAGAGGGCAGGAGGGAGATCTGCTCTCAATTTTATTGCAGCATTATTCACAATATCCAAAATACAAAATCAACCTGTGTTCATCAACAGATGACTAAAAGATTAAAATGTGTATATATATATACAATGGAATATTGTTCAGCCTTAGAAAAAGGAAATCTTGTCACTTTCAGCAACACAGATGAATCTGGAGGATATTGTGTCAACTGAAATAAGTCAGGCACAGAAAGACAAGTACCAAACAATCTCACTTATATGTGGAATCTAAAAAAGTTGAAACTCATAGAAGCAGAGTTTAACCGTGGTTACCAGGCGCTGAAGTATGAGGGTATGGAAGATGGGAAGATGTTGGTCAAAGGATACAAAATTTCAGTTAGATAGTAGAAATAAGTTCTAGAGAGCTATTATATAACATAATTACTATAGTTAACATCAACATATTGTCTATTTCTTTAAAAAATGTTGAATCAAATTATCACTCTGTTGCCCAGGTTGGGGTGCAGTGGCATTGATCATGGCTCACCACAGCCTCAACCTCCCAGGCTCAGGTGATCCTTTTGCCTCACCCTCCCCAGTAGCTGAGATTACAGGTGTGCACCACCATGCTCAGCTAACTTTTTTATTTTTGTAGTGATGAAGACTCTATGGAACCCAGACTGGTCCTGAACTCCTGGACTCAAGCAGTTCTCCTGCCTCGGCCTTCCAAAGTGCTGGGATTACAGGCATGAGTCACTGTTCCCAGCCAATGTATTGTATTTTTGAAAATCATTGAAAAAGCAGATTTTAAGTTCTGTCTTCACAAAAATAAAATGTAAGCATGTGAGGTAGTGCACATGTTAATTAGTTCAATTTATCCATTCTACGTACTTCAAAATATCATGTTGTACATGACAAATATATGCAATTTTTGTCAATTAGAAATTAATTAAGAAAAAATAAATTTTAAAAACCATGATATTTGTTCTATTACTTCACTGGAACCTGAGCAAATAATTCTATTCTAGTAGTTGAGTAAGTTTTGACTGGACATTGTCATATTAAGTTATTGAGTGTTTGGATTTTGTTGTCTTCTTTTTACTGTTTTTTTTTTCTTTTTAGCACACAGCCAATTTACCACAGATCAGTTTGATGCTCTTGTTACTTGTTTTTAAGCTTCATTTGTATGAGTTTAGAGTAACACTTACTAATAAGACATGGCTCTTCTGAAGTCTCTATTGAATGTCCCAAGTGTTCAATAAGGTCTCCCCACAGTGAACGATGTAAATTTGAACCTCTCCCAATCCTGAGAATGGTTCCACTCACAGTTGACCAGCAGTGGCTCCTTGCCTGGCTTCTTGAAATTTCAACCTTAATATTCAATCAAAGGCTTAGGGAGACCGCGCATACAGATTTTTGGGCCTATTTCTTTATGTATCTGACCCTCCTGTGTCCTCTGCCCCGTGCATTTCAGCTATCTCTGTCTCCTCAAGTTAGTGAGAACTTCATTCTCTGCTGAGGTTTCCCCTTTCTGGACTGGGATACAATAGCTGTTCTATGTAGAAATCCAGAGATAGTAGAGATCACCTCATTTGTTTTCCTTTTCTCAAGAATCCCAGTCTTGTTGTTCATAGTCTGAAAAGAGTTGTTTTGCTTTTTTTTTTTTCTTCCTAACTTTCTAGTGGTTAACAGCAGTAGGACAAGCTCAATATTTGTTGCTAAATCTTGTCTGAAAGCAAAATGTCCACTATAAGTCAGGAAAAAAAATAAGTAAATTCCACTGCAGAAGATCCTGTCACTCTAGAGCACAAAAGTTGTCATAGCCAAGTGACAATATTTTACTTTTATTTTTCCATGACACTATTGTTTATGCAGAATTTATTCCAGAAGATGAGCTTTATAAAATAAAGTATAGGCCGGGTTCAGTGGCTCAGCCTGTAATCCCGTGCTTTGGGAGGCCGAAGTGAGTGAATTGCCTGAGTCTGAGGGTTTGAAACCCACCTGGGCAACTTGGCGAAACCTCATCTCTACGATAAATCAAAAAATCAGCCGGGCGTGGTCACGGTGCCTGTAATTCCGGCTACTCGGAAGGCTGAGGCGGAAGGATTGCTGGAGCCCGGCAGGCCGAGGCTGCGGTGGCCGGGAGCGGCCGCTGCACTCCAGTCTGGGCGACAGAGTGAGACTCCGACTCAAAAAAGTAAAATAAAAATAAAAAATAAAATAAAGTATAAACTGAGAGATTCTGTGGTTTGTGAAAAGATTTTGTTTGGGGTTATTTATTTATTTTTTTGGCTTCCCACATCATCAATGTTTCATCCACAGATACTGCTAACAACAACGACAACCTGTTGCTCCTCTTGAGTGCCCACCTCATTCATCAGATGTGCTTCCTGAGGGTTTGGGTTGCTTCCAAGAATGCGCTTCATACAGAAGCACGAAGATTTGCCGTTCTTGAGGATCTTTAAGAGAATGTGACGCAGTCTTTAAAAACAATTTGAAATAAGACATTTGAGCACTGCAAAGCTAAAATTAGAGCTCCCCAGCAGGTCAGTACTTCAGTGGCTGAGTCGTAACACAGACGGGGGAACTCCAAAAAAACCTAGAATTAACTTTTGGAGGGCAAGCCCCTGGTATCACAGGCTTCCCTTGCTAGGTAAGTATTCTAGGAGCCCATCGGCATCAGTGGACCAGCTAGCGCTGTTGTGAGAGGCTGCATTCACTTCAGTAAATTTGTTTTGGAGATTCTTTCAAAGTGTTTGCCCATTTCATGATGGGTGATTTTTGAGTGCACCTGCCCACACTACACTGAATGTTCAGCAGTTTTTGACTAAAACCAGCATGAACCCCATTCCCCACCCTCTCTATTCACCCATCTCACCCGAGTGACTTTTTTTTGTTTCTCCGGATGAGAAAAGTCCTCAAAGGGAAGCATTTTGCTGATGTGGAAGAGGTAAATAAAAAAACAGCAGAATCACTAAAAGGCATCAGAACTGATGAGTTCAAAACTGTTTTGAGCAGTGGAAAAATTATCTCGCTAGGTATAGTGCATCAAACGGAGAGTACTTTGAATTTGACTAAAGTTTAGGCATGTAAGAATAAGAACACAATTTTTAAATTCAGGGGCTTTTTTTTGCCCCTACCCCTTGTATTTTCAAGGAAAAATATACTTTTCAATGTGCCTAAGTTGCTATTTGTTGCTATGCTTTCATCTTTTCATGTATAATGATACAGGTCCATTGTCTTTATCAAGAATTTTTGGGACCAACTATGCTATGAAATTTATAATTTTTATGATCTTAGAAAGGTAGAGTTCTTACATATTCCATTTATTTCTTAATATCTCCAGCTGGGACTGGGCAACATGAGAAACCACACTCCTTACTATTTCTGCAATAACATGACTAAATGTGTTCATTAACTGGAATAAGTAAAAACAAAAAAATGGTTCTTTGGGAGATTTTTAGATTTTGCAATTGCACATAGGGGATTAAGAATACATATTTTAGAGGCCTCTAAGTAGCTTCTCAGCAACTAAATATATTCAGATATTGAGGTCATCATAATAGGTTAATATACATAATTCACTCAATTAAAATGTATCTCAGAGAAAGTCATCAACTATATTGTGTTGAAAACAATAGGCACATTTTTAAAGGAAACATTTTGTATTAATGTGTGAGTTAAAGTGACTTTCTAATAAAATATTAAATCAATAATATCAAAGGAAATATCTGGAGAAAAATTCATTTCCACTAGTAATTGTACATATAAGGCTGTTATGGCATTCCGAGTTACAGGAATAAAACCAACACTCAACAAAACACTTCTGGCACCAAATATGTGGGGAGATTGTTTTCCCCACACACACCAAGTAATTCCCCAGCAGTCACCAGCAGGGTCTCCTATAATGCAGTTCTGACACTATCTACCTGGAGATAGTATCAGATTCCACAGGCTGAGGGCTCAGTTCCACAAGACTTCCCTCACTTGAGATGCCAACAACAAGCACAGGTTGTTTTACCTGTGCTTCTGACCAACCAAGTATAAATCAGGGTTCCCACAACCCTCTTTTCAGGTTCAATTATTTTTCTAGAACAGCTCATAGAACTCAGGGAAACACTTTTCTTACATTTACTGATTTATAAGAAAGAATATTACAAAGGATACAGATGAATACCAGATGAAAGAGATGTAAGGGGCATGTGGGAAGGGTCACACAACTTCTATACCTTCTCCAGACATGCTTCCCTCCAGAAGCCTTCATATGTTCGGCTATCTGGAAGCTCCCCAATTCAGGTTTTTGGGGGTTATAGAGGCTTTAATACATAGGCATGACTAAATAGATATTTGACCATTGGTTATCAACTCAACTTTCAGCCCTATCTTCCCTCCCTAGAGGATGGAAGATAGGGCTGAAAGTACCAATTATCGAATCCTGCCTTGGTCTTTCTTGTGACTAGTCCCCATACTGAAGCTACCTACTACCCAGAGGGTGGCTATTTTTATTTTTATTTTTTGGAGTCTCACTCTGTCACCCAGGCTGAAGTGCAGTGGCACACTGAAGGCCGCCGCAGCTTCGATCTGCTGGGCACAGGCGATCCTTCCGCCTCAGCCTTCCAAGTAGCTGGAACTACAGGAATGTACCACCACGCCCAGCTAATTTTTTTATTTATTGTAGAGACGAGGTCTCGCCATGTTGCCTAGGCTGGTCTTGAACCCATGGGCTCAGGCAATCCTCTCACCTCTGCTTCCCAAAGTGTTGGTATTATAGGCATGAGCCACCTTGCCTGGCCAGTGGTTATCTTATTAGCATATAAAAGACACTCCTATTGCTACAGGGATTCTAAGGGTTTTAGGAGCTGTATACCCAGAATCAGGAACAGAGACCGTATATGTATTTCTTATTACATCACACTATCACAGAAACCAATGTATTTATAGCGTTATTGGTAGCATTTTTAGATATTCAATTCTTATCAGAATCTTGTGAGGCTAACAGTGCGGATCTTATTATTAGTCTCAATCGTCAAGTGGGAAAATTGAGGTTTAGAAAAGCCCCTCACCTTGTCAAAGGCTGTTCAGGTCTCACACACAGGGCTTCAGATGGCACATCCAGGGCTCCTTTCCTTATAGTTCACTGTCAATCCAACTGCAACAAGTCTTTATTGTAACATACTTTACATTATTGTTAGATATTTCACATTATCGTAACATGTTTCACATTTTCAAGAAGTCATTCATGCCTTCTATATGGGTTAAGAAATCCTCATTCATTCACAAATTAAAATATAAAATGTACTGGGCATGCACTACGAATTTTAGGCATTCTTCTAAATACTATAGTGGAGAGTCACAGGTGCAGCTCTGCTAAAATAAAGAACTCTAACTTAGGTAGCTCTCAGGAATTGACTTTTGGAAAGGAGTAGAACTCCATCTCCCACTTCCTGAAAAGACCAGCTACATTTTCTAAAGTAGTTATAGGGCACCTTTCTGAGCCTGTGCCCAAAGAACTATTTTAGTATTTAAAAAGAGCGCTAAGCCGGGCTCAGTGGCTCAGCCTGTAATCCCGCGCTTTGGGAGGCTGAGGTGAGTGGATTGCCTGAGCCCGTGGGTTCGAGACCCACCTGGGCAACTTGGCGAGATCTCATCTCTACAATGAATCAAAAAATCAGCCGAGCGTGGTAGCAGCATGCCTGTAATTCCGGCTACTCGGAAGGCTGAGGTGGAAGGATCGCCGGAGCCCAGCAGGTTGAGGCTGCAGTGGCCGGGAGCAGCCACTGCACTCCAGTCTGGGCGACAGAGTGAGACTCCAACTCAAAAAAAAAAAAAAGAAAAACGAAAAAGAAAAAGAAAAAGAAAAAAAATAAAATAAAAAGAGCTCTATTCCAAGCCCCTTATGTTCAGATGAGACTCAGGTTGAGTGATAAGAGGCAGGTCAAGGGAAGCAGAGACTACTTACAAGGCCCAAGTCCCCTGACTCAGGGTTCTGTGTTCTTTCCAGTATTCCTTTCTGTTAAGTCAATAGTATTTTAAAGATATCCCTATCTTCTCTCACTGGAGGGACCCAATCCTTTATAAATAATTTCGTTAATGGCATGCAGAAGAGAGACTTAAAATCACATTGCAAGACTGGGCCTGATCAGGAGAGGACATAGCTCCTCAAAGCACCTCCCCTTGACATTGGCCCTTCAAGTAGACATACATGGCAGAAAGAACCGAGAGTGACCTAGACACCCAGGCCTGTGTGGCGGTCTGTGTCCTAATGAAAGCTGGTCTCTGTGAAATTCTCCAGGTCCTCTGTGAGTGACAGAGTCAACTGATCGAGTTTGAATCAGGTACTTTGCCTTCCTAGTCCAGGATGTATCTCTAATTAAGATATCCTGGCCAATTAAGACTTTCTCTGCTCACTTTTAATTGAAGGCTGTTTTAATTGAGCTACATCTGTAGACTTTGCCCCTGTCACTGAGGTTGTTGGCTCTAAAAGCCTTCTTGGAGTGAATTGCCTTGAAAATCATCCTTGGGGGAAATGCAGTAGGCACGCTGCCAGGTTACCTAAGTAACCTAAGTGGCAGGTGACCTTTGAATTAAAAAATCACCTGAAAATAAATGGGTCACTGATTTCAGGCCATGCTTAGAATCCCAGAATGCTTTTAATTAATTAATTAATAATTCAATAACCATTTCATAATCAAGAACCAGGGGCATCAGGGAACCTATGGTTATATGGATGGCATGGTAGAGTCATTAGAAGCCAGTGTCCTGGAATAAAGCCCTTGTGAACACGTCCACCCCCTTTATGGGTAAGGATCACAGAAGTATACAGTGCCTTATTCTATAGCATACTCATTAATATAGCCAATGAAATGAATCTATATTCCCACTAACTGGGCTGTATGAATGTACGGGCCACATTTGTGTTTATGCATGAAAGCTAAACTCATATAATGTAAAGTACCTTTTAAAAATACCATATCTATACCCACAATATGATGATTCTTAAGTTCACTCAGGATATACTTTATGCCCACTTATTTCTTGACAATGAAGCATGATTTCCATCTCATTTGCAAGCTGCAAAATGAGAATCCTGCACAGGAAAAGAAAAGCTTAGGAATTCTCCTCACTTGGAGAGAATATGGGCCAAATGCATGGGGAAGGGGAAGAGGAATGAGGAAAGGACTCACCTGTATATGCAGAACCTCACAGGGCCTTTGTTTAAGGCCTTACCAAAGGTTTAAGTTGGCCTTCCTGATCCTCATATTATTGGCCCATCCCTGTTACTCTGCACATTTTCACCAGCAAAAGAAAAAGCGCGTTGGTGCCTCCAGAATCCCTGCTGTTCTTATCCTGCCAATCTTCATGCACCTGTTTCCTCCTCCACTTCCTCACTTTCTTGGTATTTTACACCACTGAATGCATTTATTTTTTCCAACTGCCATTCCTGGTCATAGAAATTTCCTAACTCTCTTCCTGTTATAGGAAGAGCCTGTTTTTTGTGGGTTTCACCAAGTGTCCTGATGTTCAGCAGGAGAGTCAGAGCTGAGGTTAAAGATGTTTTTATGTATTTACAAGTTTTTATCTATTTACAAAGTTCTTAGAATTGGAGCTCGGTCTTTGAGAATACTAAACAGTTGCTGAGTACAATAGGGTGTGTGTGTGTGTGTGTGTGTGTGTGTGTGTGTGTGTGTGTGTGTTTTAATCGGGACATAAAGGCCTTCTTAGGGCATTTTTAATCCAGGGGTTCTAAACCTTGGTTCATGAACTCAGATGGTTGATTAATGGGCTTCAGGGAGTCTATGAACTCCCTATAATTGTAAATTTTTAAAGTATGTATGGATGGGGGAAGCTTTCATTTATTTTCAAAAGAATGTGTGAGCTTAAAGAGTCCCACAATTAGCCCCAAAGTAAAAAACAAAACAAAAACAAACAAACAAAACAACAACAACAAACTAGGATGGCTGGAGGTTTGGGGTTTCAATCAACCTTTTCTCCTCTCTTCAGGTCCTAACAAGCTAGGGGTAGAAAAAGTTACCAATAATTGACCCCCAAATAATCACTGGTAAGAATTGGTAAATAAGGACTAAACAACAGAGGTGGAATCTGGGCTTTCTCCAAACTTTCTAATTCTTCTCTTCTGAATTGAAGGAAAGCAAGACCAAGATGAACCCACTTGACTTACACATCTAGTTTCAGTCAGAGACATGGAAGATTAGCATGTTGACTTATAGTCCAGCGATGCTTGCCTTTCCTGGCCAGAGACCCCAATTTCTGATAATGGTGGCCCATTGGATTTTTGTTTAACAATGTGCTAAGTAGGTAAGTCATTCATTTACTTTAGGGAAAATCAAGTAAGAGGTATGTCTTAGCTTGGGCTGCTATAACAAAATATCAGGGACTGGGTGGCAAGCATCAGTCGTTTATTTCTCACAGCTCTGAAAGCCAGGAAGTTCAAGATCAAGCTGCAGATGGGATTCTTGTGAAGACCCTCTTCCTGGCTAGCAGACTGCTGAGATGGAGAAGAGATTCCCTTTTGAGGGGCCTAGCCCCCTCAATAAGCATGGAAATAAAGGAAAATTCTAAGTTCCTTCAAGGGGATTCCAGGCACTTAGTCTTGACTAGTAAATAAATAACTTGTTAAGCAACAATATAGCCTAATAGCCTAAAAAAATAGTCAAAAAGTTAGAGTCTAGAGATTCTTGGTTTCTCTATAGAAATTAAAGATAACATCCTAACATATGTCCCCAAGTTGTCTTTCTGAAATCCAAACCCCTCACTGAGGATCTATTGGCACATAGACCTCAGATAAAGGGGGACTAAAGACTGAACCCTGACCGCCGTTCTTTGTTCTAAATTTCTTCCTGAGGGGTTTGAGGTAGTCATACCCTGTAGCCAGTTAACATTTTTTTTCTTGCTTACCCAAATTTTTAAACAAAAACTTCTCTTTCTTAATCAATTTCAATTCAGAAAATCTTTTAATCTATCTACAACTTTTTTTGTTTGTTTTTGGTTTTTTTGAGTTGGAGTCTCACTCTGTTGCCCAGGCTGGAGGGCAGTGTCACGTTCCCGGCCACCGCAGTCTCGACCTGCTGGACTCCGGTGATCCTTCTGCCTCATCCTTCCAAGTAGCTGGAACTACAGGCACGCGCTACCACGTCTGGCTAATTTTTTATTTTTATTTATTGTAGAGATGAGATCTCTCCAAGTTGCCCAGGTGGGTCTCAAACCCGCGGGCTCAGACAATCCACTCACATCAGCCTCCCAAAGGCGCGGGATTACAGGCTGAGCCACCGAGCCCGGCTTATCTACAACTTTTAAGTCCCACCTTCAAGATGTTCCTCTCTTTTAGGTCAAAACCAAAGTGTGGCCTCCATATATTTAATTTATGACTTTGCCTGTGATTTCTGCTTTCCTGAAATTTGATTTATGATTTTGCCTGTGGCTTCTGCTTTCCTGAAATGTAAAATACCCTTGCCTCCAAGCTATCAGGGAGGTCAGGATTTGAGTGGTAGCTGCCTGGTTCTTCTTGCTTGGCACCTTGCAAATAAATGTTTTCCTTTCTCTTGCTGCAAAAACCTCTGGTTTAACTGTACTAGGGGGCCTACAATACTGCCACTTTCTCCCTGTATCCTCACTTGTCTGAAAGAGTTAGCTCTGGGGTTTCTTCCAGATTAATGGGTGTTAGTCCCATCATGAGAACCCTACCTCATGACCTCACCTAACCCTAATTACCTCTCAAAGGCCTCATTTCCTAATACTAGCGCATTGATGACTAGAGCTTCAACATATGAATTTGGGGAGGGGGGACATAAACATTGTCTATAATAAGGAAGAATGGAGAAAATGAATATATTCCTGTACAAAAGAGGAGTCACTTTGCTCTGATGCAATGTGGTACAGGAGTAAAGGTCCCTGGCTAGCAGAAAACGTGATGTCATGATGTACGTCATTTACAACCACTTTTCATGGAGCCCTGTGAAAGTAAATTCAGTAAGCTCAAAAAGGTAGCCTTTGCACTAACCCTAGATAAATGCTATTCGTGTCTGTCCTTTGACCCTCCTTTATCCATGCCTCAAAAGGCACAGTGTGGTAGTTAGGAGGGCAGGGTTGGAGCCTGACTAGATCCACCACTTACGTGGCCTTTGATAAGTTCCTAAAACACTGTGCCTTAGTACCTTCATCTCTGATGGAGCCGTTGAAACTTAATAGGTTTAATGTAAGGGAAAAATTACATGTGGGATTTACATATGTAGGTTGCTTAAAGCTCATTTGGCACTTGGTAAGTAAGCATTCAATAAAGTTAGTTGTTATTTACTGACTTTGGAATCCATCCAGTATTTACATAATTTTGCTTTATTTATATAATTTTGTAGTGTATGTAATACATTTTATTTAGAAAGTCTTATCCATACGATCCACAATTATCCAAATTATCCACACAATGCCCAAGGATTGGCTACACTATGGCATACCCTACAGTGTTAAAAGTTATATCATAAATAATATTTAATGACATGGGAAAGATACCTATAATATATTGTTAAATGAAATAGGATGATTTATGGTAGTACAAAAGAATGATAAAAGTTTTCTTAGA
The DNA here is from genome assembly GCA_963574415.1 of Tarsius wallacei. NCBI lineage: Eukaryota > Metazoa > Chordata > Mammalia > Primates > Tarsiidae > Tarsius > Tarsius wallacei. Next base: position 13,416 of record CAUYQG010232218.1, on the reverse strand, counting down.
TCACTCCTATTGATTAGTACTGGAAGTCCTAGTCAGCACAAACAGGCAAGAGACAGAAATAAAAGGTAAACAAATAGAAAAAGAGGAAAAGAAGCTAAATTATCTTTGCAGATGATATGATTCTACATCTAGAAAGCCCTGAAGATTCCACCAAAAGACTCTTAGACTCATAAAAGACTTCAGTGAGGTCTGGGGATACAATGCTCAAAAATCAGTTGCATTTCTACACCAACATTCAAGAAATCAAGAACACAATTCCATTTATGATAGCCACAAAAAATAAAATAAAATACTTCAGAATACATCTGACCAAAGAGGTGAAAGGTCTCTACAATGAGAAATTAAAAACTCTGCTGAGAGAAATCAAAGATGACACGAACAAATGGAAAAGCATTTCATGCGTATGGATTGGAAAAATCAACATTGTTAAAATGTTTGTAATGCCTAAAGCCATCTACAGATTTAACACAATTCCTATCAAACCACCAACATCATGTTTCACAAATCTAGAAAAAAAAATACTCAAATTCATATGGAGGCAAAAAAGAACCTGAATAGCCATAGTAATTCTAATCCAAAAGAACAGAGCAAGAGGCATCACACTGACAGATTTTGACGTTTACTACAAGGCTACAGTAACCAAAACAGCATGGTATTGGTACAAGAATAGAAACATAGACAAATGGAAGAAAATAGAGAACTCAGAAATAAAACTGCTGATCTACTACCAACTCATCTTTGGCAAAGTTCACAAAAATAAACATTGTGGAAAAGACACCCTATTTAACGGATGATGCTGAGAAAATTGGCTAACCATATGCAAAAGACTGAAGCTGAACCCCTTCCTCTCACCATACACAAAAATTAACTCAAAATGGATTAATGACGTAAGATCTCAAACTATAAAAATTCAAGAAGAAATCCTAGGAAGCACTCTTCTGGACATCAACTGAGGCAGTAAATTCATGATCAAGACCTCAAAGGGAAATGCAGCAAAAACAAACTTGGCAAATGGAACCTAATTAATCTAAAAAGCTCCTGCCTAGTGAAAGAAACCATCAGCAGAGTAAACAGACAACCCACTGAAGGGAGAAAATATTTGCAAACTGTGTATTCAACAAAGTCTTACTATCCAGAATCTATAAGGAACTTAAATCAACAGGAAAAAGAAAAAAAAAAAAAACTTTAAAAATGGGCAAAGAACACGAGCAGACATTACCCCCCAAAAAAAGACATACAAGTGGCCAAAAAACACATAAAAATGCTTAACATTGTTAATCAGATAAATGCAAATCTACAAAGAGATAACATCTCACACCAGTTAGAATGACTATTATTAAAAAGTCAATAAATAAATAATTAAAACAAATGTTGGCAAGGTTGCAGAGAAAAGGGAATGCTCCTACACGGTTGATGGGAATGTCAGCTAGTTCAACTCCTGTGAAAAGCAATTTGGAGATTTCTAAATGGACAAAAAACAGATTTATCATTTCACCCAGTAGTCCCACTACTGGGTATACACCTGCATAAATTGTTCTACCAAAAAGACATCTGCACTTGCATGTTTATTATACCAAAAACATGCAACTAACATGTGTGCATAAATTGTGGACTAGATAAAGAAAATGTGGTACATACACACCATGGAAGAATACATAGCTATAAAAAAGAACAAAATCATGTCCTTTGCAGCAACATATATGTAGCGAGAAGCCATCATTCTAAGTGAATTAACACAAAATCCGAAAACTGAATATCACATGCTTTTACTTATAAGTGAGAGCTAAGCACTGGGTAGACATAGGCATAAGAATGGGAACAAAAGACACCAAAGACCCCTAAGGGGGGAGAAGAGGGAGCAGAATAAGTCTTAAAAACCACCCATTGGGTACCATGCTCATCACCTGGGTGATGGGCTCAGTGGAAACTCAAACCTGCACAGGTGCCTCTTGAATCTAAAATCAATTAAAAATTTTTTCTTAGATTACAGATATATACTGATAAAGCATTTGAATATAATATAATTCTGCTTTATACTTATATATACTAGAATACTACAGACGCTATTTCTGATTGGTGACATTTGGAATGATTTTTATTTTCTTCCTTCTTAAATTTCAACAATGAACGTGCATTTCTACCAAAACAACTGAGGCCTGCCTGGGCAACTTGGCGAGACCTCATCTCTACAATAAATCAAAAATTAGCCAGGCGTGATAACGCATGCCTGTAGTTCCAGCTACTTGGAAGGCTGAGGCGGAAGGATCACTGGAGCCCAGCAGGTCGACGCTGCGGTGGCCGGGAGCGGCCACTGCACTCCAGTCTGGGCGACAGTGAGACTCCAACTCAAAACAACAACAACAAAAAGAAATATAGGAAAGATTAATAAGGACAATAGGGAGAAAAATTAATAATTTTCCTAAAGCAAAATATTGTCAGCTTTCTCTTCAGCACTGTTAACCTAATAGCATATTTCTACCAAGTCTATTTTTTATTGAGACTGATTAATTTCCTCATGATGAATTATTGCCTTTGGTGTTATAGCTCTTAGGCAAACTATCTTCACATTCCAACTCACTTGATTCTATGTTCATCATGAAGTAAATACTCAAAAGATACTTATTGATACAGAAATACAAAAGATAATTAAAGACTATTATTAACAACTAAGCACCACTAAATTTGAAAACCTAAAGAAATGAATAAACTCCTAGACACATACAACCTACCAAGATTGAACTGAGAAGAAATAGAAAACCTGAACAGACCAATCATGAGTAAGTCTCTCAACAAAGAAAAGCTCAGGACCAGATGATTTCACCACTGCATTCTACTAAACGTCTAAAGAAGAATGAATATTAATTCTTCTCAAATTTTTCCAAAAAATTGAAGGACAGAGAATTCCTCCATACCCATTCTATGAGACCAGCATAACTCTGATACTAAAACCAGATAAATACACAACAATAACAAAACTGCAGACCAAGATTCCTAATGTACATGAACATAAGAATTTTCAACTAAATACTAGCAAACTAATCCAACAGCACATAAAAAAGACAATTCATTATGATGAAGTGGGATTTATTTCAGGGATGCAAGAGTGGTTTAACATATGCAAATCAATAAATGTGATACATCACATAAACAGAATGAGGAACAAAAACCATATAATCATCTCAATAGATGCTGAAAAACATTTGATAAAATTCAATATCCCTTCATGATAAAAGCTCTCAACACATTAGGTATTAGGAAAAAACCACATATGACAAACTCATAGGCAACATCATACTGAACAAGACTATGAATATGACAAGGATTTTCACTCTCGTCATTCTCATTCAACACAGTACTGGAAGTCCTAGTCAGAGAAATCAGGCAAGAGAAAGAAATAAAGGGCATCCAAATTGTAAAAGAGAAAGTTAATCTGTCTCTGCAGGTGACATGATCTTACATAGAGAAAAACTTAAAGACTCTAACAACAAACTCTTAGAACTGATAAACGAATTCAGTAATGTTGTAAGATTCATAATCAACATACAGAAATCAGTAGCATTTCTATACACAGTGACTTGTCTGAAAAATAGACCAAGAAAGCAATCCAATGTACAATAACTACAAAAGAGTAAAACACTTAAGAATACATTTAACCAAGGAGGCAAAAGTTATAAAAGATCTCTACAAGGAAAACTATAAAATACTGAGAAACAAAATGAAAAAGACATCAGAAAATGGAAAGACATTTCATGTTCATGAACTGGAGTAATTCATATTGTTAAAATGACCATATTACTCAAAGCCACCTACAGATTCAATACAATTCCTATCAAAATAGCAATGACATTCTTCACAGAAATAGAAAAAAAAACCCTAACATTTTCATGGAACCACAAAAAACCTTGGAAGCCAAAGTATTCCTGAGCAGAAAGAATAAAACTGCAGACATTATGCTACCAGACTTCAAAATACACTACAAAACTTTAGTAACGAAAGCACCGTGTTACTGGCACAAAAACAGACACATAGACCAATGAGACAGAATAGAAAACCCCAAAATTATTCTATATCTACAGTACCTACAGTCAACTGATTTTTGACAAAGATACCAAGAACATTCATTCGGGAAAAGGACAGTTTCTTCAATAAATAATGTTGCAAAAACTTGATATCCATATGCAAAAAAATAAAACTAGACCCCTGTCTCTCACCCTATTCAGAAATCAACTCAAAATGGATTAAATACCTAAATGTAAGACCTGAAACTTTAAAACTATTAGAAGAAAACATGGAGAAAATGTTTCAAGACATTGGTTTGGGAAACGATTTTATAAAGAAGACCTCAAAAGCACAGGAAACAAAGGCAAAAATAAACAAATGGGATTATATCAAATTTATAAGCTTCTGCACAACAAAGGAAACAATCAACAGAGTGAAGAGACAACCTGCAGAAGGAAGAAGATATTTGCAAACTGTTCATCTAAACGGAAATTAGTATCCAGAATGTGCCTCTATAGAAAAAAATCTGATTTTAAAATGGGCAAGTTATCTGATCAGACATTTCTCAAAAGAAGACATACTAATGGTTAGCAAATATAAAAAAGTGCTCCACATCACTAGTCAGGAAAACGCAAATCAAAACCATAATGAGATATCATCTCATTCCAGTTAGAATGGCAATTATCAAAATGAATGCTCGTGACAATGCAAAGAGAACTCTTCTACATCATTGGTGGAAATGTAAACTCATACAGCCATTATAGGGAACAGCATAAAGATTTCTCAAAAAACTGCAAAGAGAACTACCATGTGATTCTACAGTCCCACTACTGGGCATGTATACAAAGGAAAAGACATTAAGATATCAAGGAGAAAGCTTCACCCCCATGTTTATTGCAGCACAATGGCCAAGATGTGAAATCAACTCAAGTGTTCAACAGATGACTGGATTACAAAACAGCGGCCACTGCACTCCAGTCTGGGCGACGGAGTGAGACGCCAACTCAAAAAAAAAAAAAAAAAAAAAGTGGTATTGCACACAATGGAATACTGTTCAGCCATAAAAAAGAAGGAAATGCTATCATTCGCAGCAACATGGATGGAACTGGAAAACACTATGTTAAATGAAATAAACCAGGAACAGAAGGTGAAACACCACATGTTCTCACACAAATGTGAAAGCTAAAAAAAAAATTGATCTCATAGAAATAAAAAGAACAGAAAATACTAGAGTCTGGGAGTGATGGGAGGATGGGGGGATAGGGATAAATGTGTCAAAGAATACAACATTACAGTTAGATAAAAGAAATAAGTCCTAGAGTTTTGGGAGGATAAAAAAAAGATAAGATCTAATAGCAGAGGCAATTTTAGACATTAGAAACTTCTGAATGAAATAGCCAGGTGATGCCCATGAAAACTGACTGAAAATGTGTATATACTTTTTACACACTCTTAAATAAAAATAATTAAGTTCATTGAGACTTTATTATTGTCACTCCATTATCCATAAAAGGATTTCTACTAGTGAGTAAAGACATTATCTAGCATTTCAAACCCATACAATTCTTTCAAGTTACAAAATACTTTTTGCAATGATGACGGTTAAAATAAATGATATTGAATGACTTTTAATTATTAATTCTTGAATCAATATATATTTATTGAGCAATGAAAAAGACTCAGTCACTGTCCTTGAGAACTTATAGACCAGGGGAGAAAAAAATTAAATTAAAAATTACACAAATATGTCATTGGAATGTTAGTAAGTGCTATGAGAGAGTATATGATAGGAGAATCTCACCCACCTGGAGGCAAACAGAAGCATGGAGAAAGTTATCCACAAGGAAGAGGTAGTTCAGCTTAAATAGCCTAAAACAGAATTTAATGATTCTTGAGTTATGAAGTAGATTATCTATATACAAAATAAGCACCTAAGCTTGGGGTGCAACACAGGCAAATAGAAAAAAATATTGAGTTATTCTCTGAGCTAAATGCCCAAGGTAAGGAGCTCCTGGGGACCTGGCTATAACAGCACGCTCCTCTCCCAGGTGCCACAAAGTGCTGGAGATATCCAGGGAAGAGACACTAAGCATTGCTGGTACATGTTCCTTATTTAATTTGCCAGACAGTCATCTCAAATTAAATTTTACTCTAGACTTTTAGCTTCTGAGATCACTAATGGAAGAAAAGAGAAAACTAAATATTATTTATCAAATCCTAGAATTAGTGGGATTTGCCTCAAAGAAGGTATGTTGATATTTCAACCTAATCTAATCAGCACTTCATAAATTGTTGTTCTCTTAAGCAAAACACACACATGTAGATGCTATCTAATTAATTGAACAACAGCTTTTTCAGAAAGTGGAGTCACTATTTTGGCTAACGAGAAGTATTCAGCTTTAATTGTATATTTTCAAGATTTATGTGTCTGATATGTCCTTGGCTGTGTTTATCATTCAGTGTGTGCACATATAAATAAGAGATCTGTCATATTTTAAGAGATGATGATTGAGAGTAGAGATTGGGAAATGTGGAGGCAGCACAGATAGATAAGACAATATCATCTTATTTAGGTCTTAGAAGTATAAGCCAGCTATTAAAATATCACAAATGAGTGGCAGTCAAAACCATGCTAAATTGGTATGCAGACAGAATTCTCTAAACCCAAACCAACACCTTGACTATAGGAGAAGCAGCAGAGAGAGAAATACAAGTGGATCAGTTTTGTAGCCAGAGAACCTGATGTGACACTGTAATTTACTATTTACGTGACCATAGAAAATTTTCTTCTTTTTTAATTTTTAATTTTAAAGATGTGGGGTACAATTCAGGGTTAGGTATACAAATGTTCAGACAAGTTTCTTAATCTCTCTGAGCTTCAATTCAGTTATTTATAAAGTGTATTTATCTTCTAAGAAGATGTGAAAAATAGGTGAGTTACTATGTGTAAAGCACTTAGATGAGTCCATAGGTTATAAAAGTACTCAAAAAACTTTGATGATGATGATGATGATGATGATGATGATTCTAGTTGTTTTTTCCCCTTCTATTCCACTATAGTGACTTCATAAACTTTTAAGGGCTAGCAAAGTGCATGAAACAGCAGGCAACTAAGTGCCTTGAATCTTCACAGTGGATATAGCAGTCTCCGAGTATATGGTGACCAGTGGTAAGATGTGTCAATGCAAATACATTTTCTCCTGACTCTTTATAACCACCTTGGGTAATATTGGACACTTTTGGAGTTTCTGTTATCAAATATATTTTGATAATTCTCAACCCATGATTCTTCCCCTCCCTGAACTCCAGACTTGATATCTAACTGCTTACTGGATCCCTCCAAACATCTCAAACTCCAGAGACTCAAAGCTCACTTGTCATTACACTCGCAGACCTAGTCTTTCAGCTTTCTGTTCAATCTCAAATGTGAGGTGAGGGCCAGGGCTGATTCAGTTGGTTGACTGGCCAGGCTGATATTCTTTCCTCATAAATATGCTACAAATTAGAAAGGATACTTTTACAAAATAGAGAAGGGCCATGCTTCGGTCAAGAATAAACAAAAAGCCATGCTTCCCCTCTAAAATATTGAAGAAGCCAGTTGAAGGGATTCCCCACTTTAAATCATGATGTCACCAGCCACCTAGCCACTGAAGCCAGAAACCTGAGGGTCTCTCTTCCCTCACTATCTTATTATAATCAGCCTTGCTTTTATAATAAATCATCTTATTGTTCGTTTGTTTTGTTTTGCACTATACTTGAATCATTTGCAATAAATATTTAATGAACAAGACTGAGGAAACTGTGTGCTCAAGCAGAGGTTGAGATGGTCTCAACACTGGCTGCATACAGGAAATATCTGCAGATCTTTAAAAGATACAAATACCAACAACTCACTCTAATTCCTTGAAATTAACAGCTCTGGGAAGGGCATCTAGGAGCATAGGCATTTAAAGCTCCTCAAGTGATAAGACACAGCTGAGGCTGGGAGCCCACTGGTTAAATGATCACTGGGCAAAGATGTGATGGGTGGTGTGCCAGAGACAGATGGAGGTGTTATTGCTTAAGACATTTTTCATTCATGAATTTCTACCAGATGATCGCTGGTATTATTCCTATTACTGGTTAATTTTCTCAATGTACTTTCAAGGACATTAAGATATAACTGTAATGTCCTTGAAAGTACCATCTACCACAAAACACAAAACACACACACACACACACACACACACATTTGTTTGAAATACAGTACTGTAAGAAAAGAGTAGCAAGGGAGGGAAGGCAAGACTGGGTTTTGGAAGGCAGGACTGGGTTTTGGATGCTTCATACATTCATGTCATGATATTAGGGAAATAAGTCTCACATGTAAATAATTTCTGGTTCTCTTAAAATATCACTTTTATGATATTCAAACCTATTCCTATCTCTGTGTATATAGTGACAGGCAGTGGGTTTGCTTTCTCTTATAACATCTAGGTCCACAGTTACAGAGAGACAGTGCCACATCTTGATTCTAGATGCTTTTATAATTAACAGGACCTGGTATAAGTTCTCCATGGGATAAACAGGGCCAGTTTGGGATTGTTATTGTAAACATTATGTTTGTGGGAGGACTCAGTGATTCTAGTTTATAATTTTTCTATTAACAGAGCCTTCTAAGACAAAAAGTTTTAAAAATCAACATAAAAATGTTAAAAGGGAGAAGGAAATCCTTTTTAAATGACCAACCAAGTGTTCGGAGAAAAATGTCCTGGAGTCTTGCAATTTCAAAAGTGACATTCAAACTCTCAATCTGTTTGATTAAAAAAGTTTAATGGGCTGTAAAATAAATACACTTCCATTAAATATTAAATAAATTATTTACAACTTGAAAAAATACTTTTCATCTTCATGCATCTTTATGTACAGACATAAGACTTAGCATAAAAAGTGACAATTGAAAGTTTAAAACCATGAGAACAAAAAGGTTCCATTTTCTTATTATCCACCGGAAAGAGGACCAATGCTTCATTTCTAGTTGTAACTTGGCAGTGACTCCAATGTGATATCCTATGAGAAAATAAGTATCAGAGATAAGCTTAATTCCAACACAGCTTTAAGAAAACTTCAAAGGATAAAATCAAATTTCTGTCCATTTTTTTGCTAGCACATCCTATGAGAAATGCTAAGAGCTTTTCAGAGACAAACTATCACATTGGCTTGATTCCCTCATTCACACCTTCTTTGCTCATATACCTACTGCATATGCTCAAATCTGTTACATCAAATTCTGCTGAATAAAAAAACATCAACAGTCATGAGAAATAGTTTTCCTAACCAAATCTATGCAGGGGACATAATTAAAAACAAAGATCAAGTGGCTCAGCATATTTGTGATTTAAGTTAATTTAGGATAATTAGTACCAAGGGTATAATAATAGTAACTACCAGCTAATAGGCAGTCACTACATGCCAGCACAGCATAGTCCTTTTTCTGAAATCATTCTGGGACCTATGCTAAGAGATCTCAATGACCCTAAATAACCAAAATTCCATGTTTAATTATGTTGGTGATCTTAGCTTCAGTACGTTAAGTCAATAAATTAATACATTTTGAGGCAATAAATACCAAGTATAGCATTGGTATAGGCAATTATCCATTTTATGAGTTATTGAGCTAATTCTGTAATAGACCAGAACATAAAATCTGTACATAACCAGTGTTAAATGTAGTGGTTCTTCAAGCATCAAAATCATCTGAAGTATTCATTAAAATAGAAATTACGATTGTGCTTAGGCATATGCATATTTAACAAACATCTCAAGTAATTCTTAGACCCACTTATGTTAGAAAATTAAGAACTTAAGTGACATCATCTTTCCTGAATGTCTGAGGAAATAAAATTCCTTCTTAAGTGAAGCCTTGATCTCCCTGCCTCTTTCTTCTTCTGGAAGTGTTCTTCATTAGATGCTCACTTTCATTAACGATGAAATATCCCTCTTCACATCTTCTTAACTTCTACAATATTCTCAGTTCTCTTTCTTTACAAAAAGTAAAATACATATTCTCACCAATCTACCCCTCAAATTTGTACCTCCCTTCTACTACCTTTCTTTAAAAGAATATTCAACCTACTGTCTGTCTCCACGCCTTCACAATTTTAGTGCAAACACCTTAACTTCAGCTCTCCACCACATGAGCTTGACATATCATCACAACCTTATATACCTTAATGCTCCTTTGAACCAGGCCATTTTTCACAAGTTTCTGAAAGTATCTGGTCCATCTCGCAGTATTACCCTTCCTTTCCTTTCATAATTTCTTGTCCCAATCTCTTCAGTTTTTCAAGGTTCACTTCTAGTGCAACCCTGAACACACATCTTTTCCTGATCTGTAAATGTATCCTGCTGAATTCTTCCTATCTTTCATTGGAAACTACTCATACACCACTGGTTTCCTTCTTGTGACACTTATTTTACTCCTCCTAGTACTCTGGTTCCTTACATTCCCCTCCCCGATCGACTAAACATTACGTTCTTTGAGAACAGGATTGGTGTCTTTCATATTTATATTCCTTATAATACTATCAAACACACAATCCATTCTAAATACTAAACTTCATCTCATACTCAAAGAATAATACTTTAATGTAGCCATTGTTCACAGTAGGCATAATTAAGAATACATTTTTATTTTTCTTGAGGTAAAACAGTGCTATATTTTCTAAAATTATAGGCTATGACCCAAAGATATCTTTTAAAAGTCAAGTCTGTAATGTACCTAATCCTGACTTGTATCCTACATCTCTATAATAAAATAAAGTTATAAAAAAAGTCAAACCTGTAATATTATTCTCAGTTATGCTATGGCATGCACATTTCCATTTTCTTGTCGAAGCTTCTTTCGTTCCTCAGCTTCTCCTTCATATTCCCTGAAGTATTGTTTTCGAAGCCTTCAGAGAACAAGACACTCTACTGTTATCAAAGTTCTATTCACCTACATGTTTGATTGGGGTTTTCATGAAAACAAGAGTTCCTTTCCGTGAGTCTCTTTAGACCATTAAACACTATACTTGACACTAAAGCAAAACCTAAACCTCGCTATACACTATAACCAATTTTAAGAGGTTGTTTATGTTGACTTTCTATAAACACATTTCCAGAGGGTTGAGATTTAAATACATGTGTCTTGTTAGTGCAGACTTTGAGAAGGTATGTAACACATCCATATGTCTTTCTTTTCTGCAGAACTTAGCACAACTGCCATGTATAATTGGAGATGATGATGGTGTAATTTTACCATAGAAGAACATTATGCTGGTACAAACTAATTTAAATCATTAAAACTTTTTAACAGGTTTACAAAACAAGTTGGGCTTTATTTACTTCTAAGTATAAATATTTACTTCTAGTTTTATGTATTGTTATTTTCTACTTTTAAAAAAACTCAATGATTTAAGAATGTATTGGGGCCGGGCTCAGTGGCTCAGTCTGTAACCCTGTGCTTTGGGAGGCTGAGGAGAGTGGATTGCCTGAGTCCGCGGGTTCGAAACCCGCCTGGGCAACTTGGTGAGACCTCATCTCTACAATAAATCAAAAGATTAGCCAGGCGTGGTAGCGCGCGCCTGTAGTTCCAGCTACTTGGAAGGCTGAGGCGGAAGGATCACCGGAGCCCAGCAAGTCGAGGCTGTGGGGGCCGGGAGCAGCCACTGCACTCCAGTCTGGGCGACAGAGTGAGACTCAAACTCAAAAAAAAAAAAAAAAAAAAACAGAGTGAGACTCCAACTCAAAAAAAAAAAAAAAAGAATGTATTGGTATTGTACAATTTCTATTTTAATCTACTAAACATTATTATTAAAATTATAAAAACTTTGTTGCAATGTTTGGGGAAAAACCTCACCTCAATTATTGAAAAAAAAAACACACACACAGCAACTGTGGCTTATGCTTAATGTTTGTCTTATGTTTCAAATACAAGGAGAATATGGGAGAAAAGGAGAAAAGCCATTGCTTAATTTTAAGAGTGTCAACATGACAGTCTTTCTGTACTTTTCCAAAAACTATTAAATATTTCACATTTAATAATTACAAGTTTAAATATTATGAAACATTTTTTTGAATAGCAATAGCTTTGTCCTACCCTTCTATGTGAAATAATAATGGCTTGTCTGAAAGGACCTTTACTAAACACATTTGCATATCTGGATTGGGTTACTAAAAGACCAGGATAAACTCTAAGGTGTGCAAAACAAATTTAAACTACACATCAAACTTTATGTACATGATAAAACAGTTTTTATGCATCATTTTATCACAGTCTGATCTAAATTTAAAATAGTGGTAAACAATAGCAGAAGATAACCCCTTGTTTCCTGCATGGCAGTAGTGGCAGATCATCTACACAATCCAGTTGTTAAAGTAATTTACCAAGACCTAAAATTAGAAGAATGAGTCCTTGCTTTCCCAAGCTCTAGTAACACATGAATCATCACAGAGTCATTCACCTCCCTCAACTTCCCTTATTCAGTGACTTCTGTTTGACAGACAATGCCATTTTGATGCACCCATGAGTGCCTACTAGCTGGGACAGTCTAGTTTTAATATTCATTGGTCATGAAGTGAAATATGTGATCTGTTATTATGAGCACAGGGAAGATACTGCTGGAATGGAACAGTAATATAATTGTCCTTGCTTCCTACGCTGTGTCATATGGTGGAAATGTTTTTTTAAAATACTTGAGTTCCCATACTATGGTGTTTGACAGTAACAAAATAAGCACAAGCTCTAAGTGAATTAGTGCCATGTGATAATATTCCTAACTCAGACTTTTGCCTTCTAACAAAAGCAGAAGACGTATCTTTCCTTGGTTGCTGATGATTTGAGGTGTTTTGTGATTTTCAGTACCAAAGCAGCATATATCAGATACTATAAAACCTACTATGAACCAGGCCTTAAGTTGCTTCTGGGAGGCTTGCTTAAATTTAAGATTTCACAAAGGATACCAATACTTTCTGAGATTCAAAAGTAATCATGAGTAGAAATATGAAATTATATAAGACCACCAGCTTTTAAGTTCAAAAAATTTCTAGTTCTGAAAAGGGGCTTTACATATCAAGTTTCAATGGCTGAAGTCATATAAATTTTGACCATTTTCCGGCCCTGCTTGGTGGCTTAGCCTGTAATCCTGCGCTTTGGGAGGCCAAGGTGAGTGAATTGTCTGAGCCCGCGGGTTCGAGACCCACCTGGGCAACTTGACGAGACCTCATCTCTCCAATAAATCAAAAAATCAGCCAGGCATGGTAGCGCGTGCCTGTAATTCTGGCTACTCAGAAGGCTGAGGCGGAAGGATCGCCGGAGCCTAGCAGGTCGAGGCTGCTGTGGCCGGGAGTGGCCACTGCACTCCAGTCTGGGCGACAGAGTGAGACTCAAACTCAAACCAA
>CAUYQG010232213.1:0-16961 GCA_963574415.1 Tarsius wallacei | reverse complement strand
GGACAACATAGTGAGACCTCGCCTCATTAAAATAACAAAAAACAAAATGAAAATGTCATCTTTAATGAATGGGTCATTTCCAGTTGTACACACAATGGAAATGTCTGACTCTGGAGACCGCACATCTGACCCCAACGTATGGCTTCTCCCATGTGCACAGGTGACCCTGGTGGGATACGGCTTCGCCTTCCGCTATTGCCCAAGCGGCAAACACGTGACCTACATGGAAGGCAGCAGGAGCCCCCACGAGGGGGACCTTGAGTTCATTAGCATGGATCTGCACAAGGGATGTGGTAAGAGGCTGGATGGGTGCTCGGGACCCTGGAGACATGCTTCCCATGCAAGCGCGGCCTAGGGTTTCTCAGCCACGGAGAGCAGATGACCAGACACAGGAGAGGCGCTCTGGTGCCAGGACAGAGAATCAGGACCCTGGGTTTCATCCTGCCACTAAGGAACCTGTGTGTAGCGGTTCAGCACCAAGGACAGCGGGAGGCAGAGCACTGGGTAGCCCTGAGTTCCAGAGGTTGGGATCCCAGATCTGGTGTAGCCTGGGAAGATGAGAGGTGCCTTAGAGTTAGCCAGGAGGGGCTTTTGAGTAGGCGGCTGGCTCCCATGTCTTGAGTAGGGAGTGAGCTTCGGGCAGAAGCTCAGACCCCTGCAGTATCTCAGGAATTGTGAACTGCAGCCCTGGGAAGGAGGGGGTTACCCAAGGAAAGTGTAGCAGGGGAAGAGGGCCCAGGGAAGGTGTCTTGAGCCCCCCTTTCTTAGCCCCTTTATATCATGGCAGTCCACACATCTGCCGTGTCCTCCCACCAGCCTGAGACCCCCCCTCCCCCTGGCAGGGATGGCACCTCTGCCTCGGCATCAGACGGCAGGAGTGAGCACAGTCAATACTCGACACTTGTGGAGTGCTCAGAGTTCTCTAAATCAGGTGATTTAGAGGCATCAGGAGAATGAAGCACAGTCTCCTTCGCCCTTCCCCCGAGGCTGGGTTCCCTGCTCATCCTCTGGGCTCCCTCGTGTCCTGCTGTCTCTGTAGCTCAGGAAATCCTGCCCTGTAGTTGTGTAAGGATGGGGACCCAACTTGACTCTTGTCTGGGTTTTCAGAATGTGAGATGAGGCCTGGCTCGTGCACTGAGGATTCCTTGAATGAGTGCATGAACGAAAGACAATGGGTGAGGGAGTGAGCTGGTGAAAGGGGTGGAGGGATGGTTAAGTGAGAGACTGAGAGTGGCGTGAGCGGAAGAGGCGGCCCACATGGCATGATGGTTGAGTGCATGAGTCGTGGTTGAGTGAGTGAGAGCAAGGAAGGGCGGGCCTGTCGGTGTTGGAGCACGCAGACTGAGTGCCACCCCTTCCCTGCCCTCCCAGGGCCCTCCCGCCGCAGCGATCTCCAGACCCTGGGCTACTGTATGCTGAAGTGGCTCTATGGGCTCCTGCCGTGGACAAACTGCCTTCCCAACGCTGAGGAGATTTTGAAGCAGAAAGAGAAGTGAGTTTGGGGATCAACAAAACCCATCACTGACCTGGTGCCCCTGCAGGCAGGGCAGAAGCCTAGAACCCAATGGGCAGCAGGAAGGACGGGGAGGTAGCATCTCTCAGAGTTGAGGGCTTCTGGGATCCTTTGGAGCCCCTGCCTGGGCTTGGGTTCTGACCCCCCCATCGGGGTGCTGGGTGAGAAGCTGGACATGCCTCTGTGTCCTAGTCTGTGAGTTGGTGTACCATTAGCACACACCTCACAGGGCTGTAGAAGGGCTCAGGGCATCCGGCACACACAGCAGTTACCACAGAGCCTGGGTTCTATAAAATGCTCACTGTGTGCAGGAAACTGTGGTTCACCCCTCACAAACATGCAGGCACCCTGAGCGGGTTAGACCGGGCCCTGCCTCAGCATTGGCACCACCAGCCAGCCAGCGTCCATGCCACCGGGATCAGTGCCTTTGCCTCTGTGTGTAAGCTCCTGGGTCCTGCCCGTCCTGGTGTAAACGTCCAGAGCCAAGGACAGCGGCAGCTTGACATGTGGGGAAGTGCTGAGATTAGATTCAGGGCTAAGGACATTCAGCAGTTGGGCTCTAAGGTTCTAGGGGTTCAGCACCGAGGACAGCAGCAGCTGGACACAATGGGGTGCTGGGGTGAGATTCGGCACCGGGGACAGCGACATCTGGCACACAGAAGTGCTGGGATTGAGATTCAGCACCTAGGATAGTGGGTAGCCTGACACATGGGGTGCCGGGAGTAGGTTTCAGCACCGGTGACAGCGACAACTGGGCATATGGGGAAGTGCTGGGGTGAGATTCAGCACTAAAGACACACAGCAGCTGGGCTCTAGGATGCTAAGTATGTGGGTTCAGCACCAGGGACAGCGACAAGTGGGCACATGGGGGTTGGGGGGGTGATGTTGCTGGGGTGAGAGGCACTGAGGACACCAGCAGTTGGCATCTAAGGGAAATGCTGGTGCTTGAGTTCAGCACCGAGGACAGCGGCGGTTGGACACAGGGAAGTCCTGCAGATCCAGAGGCTGGGATCGGCGTGTGGTGTGGACTTGGAGGATGAGTGCTGCCCCAGACTTCCAGAAGGGGCTGTCCAGGAGGCGCTTGGCTTCCACACCCGAAGTGCAGGAGTGAAGTCTAAGTGGAGACTCAGACCTCGGGATGTCTCAGGAGCTGACAGCAAAGCCCCAGGAGAGGGTGACATTTTCTGGGAGAGTGGACAGAGGGTGGACTCTGCAGTGAACAGCCTTGAGTTCGTCGTATGTCTCAGTTCTTAACGTGCTGTGTCACTTTGTCACGTTGAGTCTCTGTCATTTTCTCATGCCCCCTTGATATCTCCTGTCTCTCTTCTCAACTGTGGACAGCCACTCACACACACTTCATGTATGTTCTGACACGTTTGCTTAAATGTCTTTGTAACCTTAAAGCTGTGTGGTGGTGATGGTGCTGTGTGTGACTTGCAGAAACAGTGCTCTGCGCTGAATCTCTTCCGTTTCTGGTTCTTTACAGCCTTAGTCACATCACTATATGTGCACCAAGTTCACTATTTGTGACTCCTTCCAAGTCAGTCATGTACAGACGTGTCTGTGTCCTTGAGCCATATATGCTGGTACTGTGTGTATAATTTGCATAAATGGTGCTGTGCTCTAAACATCATTCTGTTTCTCGCTTTCTTTCCTTCAAAACTGTGTCTTAAACTCTAACTGCATTGCTGTTCACGACTTGTGACTGCCTCTCCTGAATGTCTGTTTAGATGTGTCTGTGTCCCTGGAAACCACGTGACATTGTCGGGTGTGTGTTTGATTGGCATACATGGCCCCAGTGCCCTAAATTTCACCTTCCTTTCCATGTCAGTTAACTGTCATCCCCAAGGAGGCCTTCCTGCACCCCACATCTCGGTCTCCTGTACACAGAGGAGGGGATGTGTCCCGTCATGGTGGCTTTCTCATAGTGACTGTTCAGAGCCACCATTCGTGATCCACTTGTCTGTGCCAGGCACTGCGCCCAGTATTTCCCAGTATCCTCAGATCAACTCTGTGCTAAGTGCTCTTACAATCTGTGGCACAGAGAGCCTAAGTCATCAGCTCGGGTCACACAGCTGCTGAAGAGAGGCACTTGGGCTCAAATGAGGGCTGCTCTATGCCAAGAAGCCAATCGCAGGTGGACTGGTGGGTGTCTGAACACAGCCTTCCTTCCTTGAACAAGTCCGAACACCTACTATGTGCCAGGTCTTTTCCCAGGCTCTGGAATACAGTAGATAAGATGAAAATCCCTGCCCCTTGGGAGCTCATATCCTAGTGGGGGAGACAGGATGCAGATAAAGGGTGAAACATGCAGCAAGCCAGAAATCTAGGCCAGACCCTGGGTGTCCACCACGGGACTGTCTGGTGGCTGTGGGCACCACACTTACAGGTTTAATGCCCAGGGCAAGTGTCATGATGATGGTGACAGGCGAACTGTCCCCTGAGAGGTGGTGAGGCTTTAAACAATAGCAAGGATGTCTCAGTTTGGTGTTAATATGCCCCTAACGTCCTTGCAGAAAGAGGGAGAGACAGAGGACTTCAGCTTCCAGGACCCACAAGAAGCCTCTGTTTGAAGCCAGCCTCAGAACCTGCTAGAACATGAGTCTGTTGTCCTGTTTTCTTGGAACTTATTTGTACACTTCTTTTCTAGTTATGGCAGGTAGTGCTGGTTTTCTGCTCCTGGTAGTGAGAGAAAAGTTTCTTTTGCAGTGAAGCCAGTTGACAAGTCGCTACATCAGTAGCACAGGTAGAGAGAGCACCTGGTGCTCTGGTGGCCAGAGCGTCACATGTGGCTGAGGTCTGTGACAGGCCCTTTCCTGTGCTATTTTGGGTTAATCAGTGACAAGGCTTAACTGCTCTCACAAGGAGACCCCAAAACATCACAGCTCCATCAGGGAAGAGGTTCACTTCTCTCACTAACATTCCCAGGGCAGGAGTCCAAGGAAAGTAGGGGCCTCGGCCCCCTGCAACACACACATCCTTCTCTGGCCCAAGCGCTGTGTCCCAGCAATGGACAGCACGTATGGCAAGTGTCGAAGGAAAGAATGCTAAGGAATGAGTGTGTGAGCGAGCCCCAGTGTGGGGAGTACCTGGCTTCGAGCAGAGAGGAACAGGAGGCAGACAGGAAGCAGGAGGTGAGGGCAGGGGAGCCCGGGACTTTGTGGGAGCAGAGGGAAGGCCCGTGACCCACCACTGGCTGCTGGAAGCCTGAACCCGGGAGGAGCCTGGCCTGGGTCTGTAGAGACCACAAAAGCTTCCCAGACAGACAAGGTGGAGGCAAGATTTCTGGGAAGACAGGACAGCACATATTTGAACTCTCCATTGATTCATTCATTCATTCAGAGCCTGCCAGTCCCAGTGCTGGAGACCCAGATTAGACTCGGCTCACGGTGCCTCCTGCACCACCCTTGTCAGGAAACCAGCCCCAAGGCTCCCTGGGCCGAGTCCTCCCCGCCTTCACTTCCCCTGACTTCTAAGAGCAGCCATGTCAGCCGTTTCACATCTCTTCCACCTAAAGAGAGTTGGCACGAACGTGACGAGCTTTACAGGAGGGTTTGCACTCGCCACCGTGGTGCAGGGTGAGTGAGATACTCACAGTCGTCGTGTTCATATCAGCATCAGCACAGATGCCAGTCACTCCTGAGCCCAGGTCCTGACCACAGCCGTAGGAAGCGGGGCACGTGAAAATACTCCTTGAGAGACTGTGGTGGTGTTGACACTGTCCCATAGGCACCCCGCCCCACGCCCAGCCCAGCCTCTGTTGGCAACTCCAGCAGTAACCAACATGACCACGAGGGGGCGATGGCGCAACATGCCCATTCCTGGGACCCTATGGTCCTCCGCCAAGAAGTTTTGCTGGAGTGTGAGGCCCTTTTTTCTTCTATTCGTTCAGGATATTTATTCATTTTTGTGCAGTCTAGCTTTGGTTGAATGAATGAGTAAGACAAGGAGGAGAGACCGTTGAGTCCTCAAAACTTTCTGGCATGCAAGGGCCCTTGCAGGACACAGCACACATGAGTCAGATTTGGCCCTTGCCTTTAGGGCTGCCACGCTGGTCCAGGGGGCTTCCAGGGAAAGATAGTGACAGTGGCAGAATTGCTCGTGCAATTTACCAACTCCTGGTGACAGCACAACTTTTGTGCCTTCACTCACTTCCTCACTTATTTCGCCCACAAGCCTGAGGCTGCTGGGGGCACAGAGGGTCCGACCCAGCCATCGTGTACACATGTTGATGCTGCCCTAGGATGTCAGCAGACCTAGGCACAGGGAGACTGTGTCTTGAAGGGAGAAACAGCCATGTGCCAGGAAGTCAGGGGTCAAGGTGGGAAGTTCATCCCAGGATGCAAGAGTGGTGCGTGCAGAGACAGGAGATAGGTGGAGATGGGTAGCTGGAGCGGGAGGAGGATGAAGTTGGGGAGACAAACCCAAAGAGGTGGGCGGGTGACCCCCTGTGCCTGGGCTTTATCCCCAGGGCTCTGGGGAGCCACGTGAAACAGGGCTCTGAGCAGGGATGGGCAGGGTCAGCTCTGGGTGTAGAAGACCCTCTCGGGCTGTGTCAGGCACACAGGAGGGAAGCCAGGGTTCAGGGAGAGAGGACGAGGCCTGAGGTGGGCCCAGAGCCATAGGGCAGAGAGTTGGGGAGCAGGAGGGTGGGACTTGGGGACCTCTGGGCTGAGGGTGGTGAAGGCAAGGACAGTGCCCAGTGACTGGATGGGCGGTGGGAGCCAGCCTGTGGTCCAGGCCAGAGAAGAAGCGGGGGAGCTCTGAGGGTGGAGCCAAGGCAGTGGGTGAATTTCCACTTATCCTGAGTAGTCCAAGAGGGGCATGTTGTGTGTATATGTGTATGTGTGTTATATGTGTATGTATGTTTTATATGTACAAGGGGGGACCAGAAAAACTCAGATTTATAAAATATTGTGTATTTATTCTTTTTTCTTTTTCTTTTAAGTCAGAGTCTCACTCTGTCTCCCAGGTTGGAGGGAAGTGGCATAATCACGGCCACCGCAGCCTTGGCCTACTGGGCTTAGGTGATCCTTCCACCTCAGCTGGAACCACAGGTGCACGCCACCACACCCAGCTAATTTTTTTATTTATTGTAGAGGTGTGAAGTCTTGCTATGTTGCTCAAACTGGTCTCGAGCCCATGGGCTCAGGCAGTCCTCTCACCTCGGCCTCCCAATGTGCTGGGATTATAGACGTGAGCCACTGCACCCAGCCTATTTATTCTTACATGTTTAAACTTCAGTCAATTTCAAAGTACTCTCCATTTGATGCAATACACCTGTCGAGATGTTTTTTCCACTGCTCAAAACAGTTTTTGAGCTCACCAATTTTGGTGTTTTTAGTGCTTCTGCCGTTTATTCTTTCACTTCTTCCATATCGACAAAACATTTTCCTTTGAGGACTTTTTCATCTGGGATAACAAACAAAAAAAAAGTCACTTGGGGTGAGATCAGGTGAAAAGGGAGGGTGGGGCACTGGGGTCATGCCATTTTTGGTCAAAAACTGCTCGACACTCAGCATGGTGTGGGCAGGTGTGCTTGTTAATCACCCATCATGAAATGGGCAAACGTGTTGAAAGAATTTCCCAAAAAACTCACTGAAGACCAGGCGTGGTGGATTAAGCCTGTAATCCCAGCACTTTGGGAGACCGAGTCAAGAGGATTGCCTGAGTCCAGGGGTTCAAGGTCAGCCTGGGCAACTTGGCGAGACCTCACCTCTACATAAATCAAAAAATTAGCAGGGTGTGATAGTGCATGCCTACAGTTCCAGCTGCTTGGAAGGCTGAGGCAGAAGGATCGCCTGAACCCAACAGGTCGAGGAGACGGTGGCTGTGAGCATGTCACTGCCCTCCAGCCTGGGGTACAGAGTGAGACTCAGACTCAAAAAAAAATTTACTGAAGCTGAACACAGCCTCTCACAACGATACTAGCTGATACACTGATGCCAATGGGTTCCTAGAATGCTTCCCTAGCAGGGGAAACCTGTACTAGAAGGGACCGCCCTCCAAAAGATAATTCCGGGTTTTGTTGGGTCCCCTTTGTATATGTATATATGTGTGTATTATATATATTTGTGTATATATGTATGTGTCTGTGCACAATCCATCCTCATTATTCACAGATTGTGTGTTTGCAAATTCTCTCCTACTGCTAAAATGACCCCAAACCAATTCTCACAGTGCTTTTGTGGTCATTTACAGACACAACATGGAGGTAATTTCAGTTCCAACACACGTTCCCAGCTGAGGGTGGAGCCAGACAACATTCTGCCTCCTTGTTTCTGCTCTTAGACTATAAACAAGTGTCCTTTCCACAGTCTGTTCAATGCTAGACTTTCCCCCTCTGTGCATTTTGGGAAGGATTTGCCATTTCACATGGCCTCCTTGCACAGTCCTGAAGAGTTTTTGGTGGTCCCAACACGAGGAGGCTGTGATGACACGTGTCTCGTATCAGCTTTGTGCAGGAATGAGTCAGATGCAGTTGGTCGTGAGTTTGTAGTGAGTTCTCACCATTTTAGGTCACCTCGGCCAATATTTGAATAGAAACTGGGCTTTCTCACCCCAAAAGCAGAGCTCAGGCCCCTTGGCACAGTTTCCAGTTCTGTCCCTCCTCCCAGTTCCTCAATGTGGTCACCCTTATGCAACCACTTCGTGGGACCACCTCCCTATGGGGCAGCTGCATACAGCCTGCGTGCCAGCCCCACTGACCCCCACCACCCACATGGGCTGTGTTGATGCTGCAGGGACCCTTTCTCCAGCACAGCTTGAGCTCCTGGAACTCAGGCCTGCTTGCTTTAAACCCATCGGTTAAACCCCTCTGGGGATATCTGTTTGGATAATGCCTTGAACACAATAAAGGCGTTGGCCCATGGGTCCTTCCCCCACATTTCTGTGTGGGGGTTGTGGGGAGGCTCTGGGTGTGCCATGTATCTTCTAAGATCTGTAAGTATTTCCATCTTGTGTTTCTAAGGTGGGAAACAATCCTCTCCACCTTAAAGATTCTGTGTTAAAAGAGAGTTTGGTGCTAATAAGTCAACGGTACTTATTAAATAAGGTGACCTTCAACAGAAACACACATAAAACAAAGTTTAGCCAGGCTCAGTGGCTAATCCCAGCACTTTGGGAGGCTAAAGCAGGAGGATTCCTCAAGCCCAAGAGTTCAAGACCAGCCTGGGCAACTTGGCGAGACTTTGTCTCTACAATAAATCAAGAATTTAGCCAGGCATGGTGACGTATGCCTGTAGTTCCAGCTACTTGGAAGGCTGAGGCAGAAGGATCGCCTGAGCCCAGCAGGTTGAGGCTGTGGTGTCCATGAGTGTGCCACTGCACTCCAATCTGTGTCACAGAGTGAGACTCTGACTCAAAAACAAAACAAAGTTCATTGATCAACTGATGAAATGTGACCTGGGGCTCATAGGAACCTGAACTGTTTCCCTGGGAAAGGAGGCTCTAGGTTGGCTGATTCAGTGTTCACAGCAACTCCATGGAGCATCACTGCTGTGAACAACAGAATCAGCTGTGTGGACATTGAGCGTTCTGTTTCAAGAGGTGGCTCTCCTTTCCCTAAAAGACCTTCCATGTGTGTTTCTGTCCCCTCAGGTTTCTTGACAACCCGGGACCCTTCATGGGACTGTGCGGTCACTGGATCAGGCCCTCAGGTATGCCCTGAGGGGGGAGTGGGGACAGGCGGGGGCCTGGGTGGGACCAGGTGGCTTGGTCCTTGTTGGGGTGGCCTCTTTTTACACCCCTTTGTCTTCTTTCTTTGAGTTTTCCAGAATGCATTAGTAACATGTGTCCATTGTAGAAAAACAAAAGTCGTTGAAAGAATTCATAAGTGTCTCTGGACAATAACAGCAACAAAATGCATACACATAATTTGTTAACCTAATCATAATTATGCATTTTAATCTCCAGCTTAGATTTTTGCTTTTTGCTTTTTGATGTTTTGTTTTGTTTTTCATTTAAGAAGTAATCTTGGCCAGGGGTAATGACTCATGCATGTAAAATCCCAGCATTTTGGAAGGCCAAGGGAGGAGGATCAGTTAAGGCCACACGTTCGAGACCAGCTTGGGCAACATAGTGAGACTCTGTCTCTACATAAAATGTTCTAAAAAGCTAGTCTGTAGTCCCAGCTACTCAAAGGAAGATTGGTCAAGGAAGGTCAAGTCTGTAGTGAGCTATGATGGCACCACTGCACTCCAGCCTAGGTAGCAGAGCGAGACCCTTTCTTCTAAAAACAACAAAAAAAGAAAAAGTACTCTTACTCTTGGAGATTTTCTGTGTTGGTACTTGCAGAATTTTGTCAGTGTTTTAAAAATTACAATAAAATACACATAATATCTGCATTTTTAAACTCTGGTTATGGCTTATTAGTCAATCATAAAGTCAATTTGTGGGTCAAGAACAGAATTTTTAAAAATTACAGGCCAGACTGGATGACTCGGCCTGTCATTCCAGCATTTTGGAAGGCCAAGGTGAGTGGATTGTCTGAGCCTGGGGGTTTGAGACCAGCCCAGGCAACTTGGTGAGACCTCATCTCTACAGTAAATCAAAAATTAGCCGGGCGTGGTAGCACATGCCTGTAGTTCCAGCTACTTGGAAGACTGAGGCAGAAGGATCACCAGAGCCTACCAGGTCGACGCTGGGGTGGCTGTGAGTGTGCCGCTGTACTCCAGCCTGGGCGACGGAGTAAGATTCCAACTCAAAAAAAAAAAAATTACAAAGAACAGATTAAAAATACGAGTGCCTTGCAGTAGTAGTTAAGGAAATGCTTGTGCATGGTAGTATCAGAGATACATAATTCTATTTCTATAGATGCATGTGGATACCGGGTTATAATGTAAAATGTGTTTCTAACGTAGACCTCAGTTTTAAGTGTTTGAAAACTTGGTCTGTGTATCCATGGGTACAGCAAGCCATCGTATGGGTAGACTGTAGTTCATTTAACCACTTCCTCATTGAGAAGCATTTAGATTGTCTCCTACTTTCTGGCATTATAAACTCTTTCTTCCTTCATTCCTTTGTTGGGTTTTGCTTAAAATACCAATATAATATACGCTTATAAAATAATTTAAATCAAACTGAAATGTGTAACACAACAAGTGAATGTTCCTGTGTCTTCCACCCCACCCACCGCTACTTTTAAAGTTCTGTTGGTGTTAACAGTACGGTGAATGTGTGTCTGTTATCTATTGTTTCGGAATAAACCACCCTCAAACAGAGTGGCCTAAGTGATCTCAACAGGCATTTCTCAAAAGAAGACATACAAGTGGTCGACAAATATAAGGGGGGAAAAAGCTTGATATCACTAATCACCAGGGAAATGCAAATCAAAGCACAGTGAGGTATCCTCTCACCCTAGTTAGGATGACAAGTTATAAAAAATATGGCCGGGCTTGGTGGCTCAGCCTGTCATCTCAGCACTTTGGGAGGCCGAGGCGAGTAGATTGCCTGAGCCCGTGGGTTCGAGACCAGCCCCGGCAACTTGGCAAGACCTCGTCTCTACGATAAATAAAAAATTAGCCAGGTATGATGGTGTGCGCCTGTAGTTTTGGCTACTTGGAAGGCTGAGGTGGGAGGATCGCCAGAGCCCAGCAGATTGACACTGGAGTGGTCATGAGTGTGCCACTGCACTCCAGCCTGGGTGACAGAGTGAGACTCTAACTCAACAAAAAAAAAAAATGCAGGAAACACCAGACACTGGCAAGGATGCAGAGAAAGAGGAACTCTTAGACACTACTGGTAAGATTATGAAGTGGTGTAGCCACTGTGCAAAACAGTGTGGAGTTTCCTCAAAAAACAAAAAATAGAGCTAGCATGTAATCCGGCAATCTTGTCACTGGACACTGATCCAAAGGAAAGGACATCAGAATATCAAAGAGATATCTGCACTTCCATGTAAACGGCAGCATTACTCACAAGAGCCAAGACAGGGAATCGACCCAGATGTCCAACAGCAGATGAATGTATAGAGACTGTGGTATATCCACACAGTGGAATACTATTCAGTCATTAAAAAAAAATGGAATCCTGTCATTCTCAGCAGCATGGATAGAACTGGAGGATATCATGTTAAGTGAAATAAGCCAGGAGCAAAAAAATAAACTCTGCATGTTCTCACTCATACGTGGAAGCAAAATAAGGTTGATCTCATAGAAGTAAAAAAATAAATAAAACAGGTCACTAGGGGCTGAGAAGGAGAGGGGGAGAGGGGAGTAGGGAGAGATTTGTTAATGGATGTAAAATTACAGCTAGATAGGAGGAATACATCCTAGTGTTCTATAGCACTGTAGGATGACTATCGTTAACAATAATATATATTTTCTTCTTATTATTTTTTAAATTGGAGTCTCACTCTGTCGCCCAGGCTGGAGTGCAGTGGCACGCTCACAGCCACTGCAGCCTTGACCTGCTGGGCTCTGGCAATCCTTCCGCCTCAGCCTTCCAAGTGGCTGGAACTACAGGTGTGTGCCACCATGCCCAGCTAATCTTTTGGTTTATTGTAGAGATGAGGTCTTGCCAAGTTATCCAGGCGGGTCTCGAATCCCTGGTCTCAGGCAATCCTCTTGCCTCAATCTCCCAAAGTGCTGGGATTTCAGGCTTGAGCCACCGCGCCTGACCAAAAATAATATATATTTTCAAATAGCTCGAAGGAGGAGATTCAGTGTTCCCAACATGAAGAAAAGAAAAATGTTTGAGATGATGGATATGCTGATTACCCTGGTCTGACTGCTACACATTGTGTGTATCCAAGCACCACTATATACCCCACAGATACGTGAAATTATTATGTGTCAGTTAAGAGAACATGGTCATCTAACAAGCCCATTTTTCTTACGTACGATTCTTTGGGATAGCAATTTGGGCGGGGTTCAGCTGGGCAGTTCTTTTGCTGGTCTTGCCAGGGGACATTCATGTTAATGCAGCCATCTGGTGACTCGGCTGGCCTGGAGGGCTCACCGGGCTCCTCACTGTCCTACATAGTGACTGGTGCTGACTTGCCACTGACACATCTAGGGAGCCTCAGTGGGACAGCTTATCTCTGCTCTATGGGGTCATGCATCCTCCAGGAGGGAACAGGGGGCTTCTTCCTGGGACGGTCTCAGGAAAGCCTTCCAAGAGGGGCACGGTGAACGCTGCAAAGCCAGGAAGTCCCAGAGCATCACCTCTGCCACTTTCTCTGGATCCAACAAGTGACGGTCCAGCCCAGACCCAAGAGGTGGGGAAACAGAGTCCACCTCAGGATGGGACAAGTAGCCAAGTCACATTGCCAAGGGCCGATCACACAGGGTTGGGGGGAATCTATCACCACGTCTGCAGACAGTCTCTGCAGTCTTCCTCCTGGACTTTACATATACAGCAAATATAGATAAACCGATTTATGCACACACAGTTTTGTTTTACAAACCTACTTTTTTTTTTTTTTTTTTACGAAACTATTTTTGTTTTTATGAGCAAAAGTGAGTTCGCCCTGCACACATCTTGTTCGGCCTTTTGCTTCCTTCACTGAACCCGGGGCTAGTGTCCTTCGTGTCCTTCCTTCTAGGTCCGCCCCAGCTTATTTGTGACAGTTGCACAGGGTTCATGCTTTGGCTGCACCATAATTCATAACACCAGTCGCCGTGGTGGGATACTTAGGCTGCTGTGGCCTTGACATCGGGGGCATTGATGTCGCTGTCTTCCTGTGCCGTGACCTTCTGGAGAGCTTCCATGTTGCTCTTTGAGCTGGAGGCAGAAATGCACAGAAGTGGGTGTGCTGGGCTCGTTTCTGAATAATTTTAAATCTGGGGGCTCAAGTCCTGGCTCAGCTGCTCCAGTGGGGCTCCCTTCCAGGTTTAAGCCAGTCAAGTGGGGCTGGGCGTGGCCTGTTGGGGTGTGGCTTGTTTGGGGCGGGACCTGTTGAGTGGCGTGTTCTGGGGGCGGGGCTGGCTCTTCTGTGTGAGGAAGTCGCAGCCTGGGGTTCTGTGGCCGGGGGACCTTTGGTGGGTACGTGTACCCCCCCTGAGCCTCTGCTTCCCCCTGTGTAAAACGGGGCCAATAGTAGCCCCACCTCCGGGGTTATCCTGAGAATTCAGTGCAGACCCATCTGCACAGAGCTGGACCCAGCAAGTGCTCAGTCTGCCACAGACTTAATCAGCCCTGCTCTGTGCAGACGGCCTGGTTAGATGTCCCCCAGGTAGGGGCTGTTAGGACGATTGGTATTGGCATCATAATGGGCACTTTTTGAAAAGTGTATCAATGGTATTGTGCTTGTCTGGGGGTTTGAGAGTGTACTCCCTTTTTTTTTTTTTGAGTCAGAGTCTCACTCTGTTGCCCAGGCTGGAGTGCAGTGGCATGCTCACGGCCACCGCAGCCTTGACCTGCTGGGCTCAGGCGATCCTTCACCTCAGCCTTCTAAGTAGCTGGAACTACAGGCGCACGCCATCACACCCGGCTAATTTTTTGATTTTATTGTAGAGACAAGATTTTGCCAAGTTGCCCAGGCTGGTCTCGAACCCCTAGGCTCAGGCAATCCTCTCGCCTCCGCCTCCCAAAGTGAGGTATGAGCCACCATACCCAGCGCATCTTTATCTTTTAAAGCAGGTGTCAGTCATCTCTGGCCCACAGGCTGGCCCACCTGTTTCGTGCTGAGAATCGTCTCACATTTAAATGACTGAAAATTTCAAAAGAACATTTCCTGACTCTGGGGATTTCCCTGAGATTCCAGCCACCGGTTCAGGAATAAAGTAGAGGGCACGCAGCTACCTTGTCACTCAGGTGCTGTCTGTGACTGCTTTTGTGTGATACCTGCTGAGCTGAAGAAACGTCCTGTTGGCTCTGAGCCACTGACGTCTGCCAGCCACAGTTTAGAGACACACGAAATATTTACACCTGGGTAAATGGCATTGCCAGCTGGAATTTGCTTTAAACTAACACAGGACATGAAGTGGCAGGGCTTTCCACAAAACGAGACTGGCTGTGAGGTGATCGTTGCCGAAACAGAGTGACAGGTACTTGGGTCTTCACGACAGTTCCCTGGTGCCTGTGTTTGATGTTTTCCAAAAATTGGTGGAAATAGGCCCCAGGCTTGTGGTGGGGGCCACTTCTCAGGCCTCTCCCCTGCTCCACAGAAACCCTGCAGGAGTACCTGAGGGTGGTGATGGCCCTCCAGTACAATGAGAAGCCGCCCTACGCCATGCTGAGGAACAATCTGGAAGCACTACTGCAGGATCTGTGCGTGTCACCCTACGACCCCCTTGACCTCCAGATGGTACCCTAGGTGGGAAAAGTGTGTGAGTCGTCACTCCCCGCCCCCCCAGCCTCCTCATCCTGGTCCCAGCCCGGCCCAGGCTCCAGGGGATGCTTCCCAGAGGCTGTTCCACCATCACACAGGGCCCAGCTCCCCAGGTAGAAGCTGGCTTTCTCCACAGGGTTCTTGAACTTTCTAAGCCCCAGGAATGGCAAGTCTCAGAAACCCGGCTCAACTCAGTTTTCCGGAAAAGGGAGACTGATGGGCTGTTGTGGCTAAAAAATTCTAAGGGAGAGCTTCAGGCATGGCTGGATCCAGGGCCTTGAAAACACCAACAAGGCATAGTCTGTCTCTCGCCATCTTTCTCTGTCCCTTTGTCATCCCTCCCTCCCTCCCATCTGTCCTTCCACCATCCACCTGCCGTCTCTGCTCTTCTGTGGACTGTCCCCCTTGTCTATCATTCATAAAAGGGAGCTGCTGTGTGCCCTGTGCCACACTCAGCTCTGTTCATGTCATGGAATTCCCAGCAGCCCTTCCCTTGTCAGCACAGAGTGTCCACAGTCTTGCCACAGCAGCACAGAACCCCGTCATGGGGGGAAGGACACTTCTTACAGATAGCCTCTGGGTGTTTTCTTGGCTTCCCGGGGTTTCTTTGCACAGACAGCGCCATCTTGCACCGCTGTGTGACAGCCTGCTGCGGGCACACGTGTCTGTGCATGGAGGTGTCATCTCGACGGCGATAACTAAATTGCTCGACTCCGATTAGTACCAGGCGAGGGTGGGCAGGGATTCTTGGAAGGTCAGAAATGAATGAACTTCACAGTTAGTTTTGGAGGGTGAGAGGTGTGTCATGAAGAGGAATGTCCCCAGGGCCCTCCTGTCTCTACACAGGTGTCATTTCTGCCCTTGGGGTTGGCTGGAATCAGAGCTCAGAGCTTTGTCTGACTCAGGTGCCTCCCGGGGGCACATGGCAGTGTCTGGAGACATTTTTGGTTGTCACAGCTTGTGGGGGGCCTCCAGGCATCTGGTCGTGGAGGCCAGGGATTCTGTTCACCATCCTGCAATGCCTCCACCTCTGCCCCCTGTTCAGGCCCCAGATGTCAGCAGGGCACAGTTGAGACACCCCAGTCCAGTGGCATCCCGGGTGGCCGCCCATCTCCTTCAGCCACGACCCTCTTGCTGCTCTTGGGTTGCAAGTGTTTCCTCATTCCCACAACCTATCCTTACATCCGAGGCTGAAAATCTGAGATGACACACATCCCACAGTGCATCACACGGCTGTCTACACAGCCCTGTTCCCGTCTGGAGGGAGCGTGGGTTTAATTTGCAGCGTCTCCACCCCCTCTCCACACTGCAAGCCCAGCAGGGCTCCTTGTCCCTCTTGCTCACAGTGATGTCCCCATCCCTAGAGGTGCCTGGCACACGGTGAGGGTAGAGAGGGCGTTCCTTGAATGATGAGACACTAACGACCATTATTATTATCTTCCAGAACTTTCGATATGCAGTTTGCAATAGAAAAAAAATGAAGCAATGTGACTCAAGGCCTGCTGTTTAATCACAGATGAGCTTCTAGAAGAATCCCTAGAATGTGCATTCCCGCCACGTGTGTAGGCGACACTCCTCAGTCCTGACCTGCCTCAGGGAGCCCCGAGTGAATGTGAAATTCCTCCTCTTGGTGGCCCACCCTTGACGCTCTCGTCCGCCAGCTGTTGGGCTGTGGCCAGAGAGGACGTCGATGCCCAACGGACGACAGGGTGGGCCAGAACCTGGGGGGGAACCCTCTTACCTTTGACACCACTCTGCTTAGGTAATAAATTGTTTGAGCAGAGCCTGGGGAGTCCAGTGTCTGCAGAAGGAGTCCTTCTTGGGAGAGCGTGGCTCCTTCGCCCCATCCACCCCTTCGGCCTTGCGGGTGACATCCCTCACCCGCTCATTTATCCAGACTCTCACGCACACACCCGGCCCTCTCGTCCTCCCCTTATTCCCCGCCTGCCCGCCTCCCCTCCCTCCCTCCCTCCGCTCATTCACCCTTCCTTCCCTCCACTCACTCACCGCCCCTCCTCCTTTCCCCAGCCCTTCCTCTTCCCTGCATGCATCCCCCCTTTCAGCCTGATGCTGTGTGGGGGTACCAAGGCCCCAGTGCTGATGGGGGGCACAGCCCAGGAAAAGGAGGTAATACTCAACTGAGAGGACTGTCTGAAGGCTGGGCGTGGTAGCTCA
>CAUYQG010232212.1:0-16083 GCA_963574415.1 Tarsius wallacei | reverse complement strand
CCGAAGCTCCAAAGGGCAGGCGGTGAGCGGCGAAAGTGGCCCCGTGCCACTGCCAGCGTACTTCAGTCAGAAATGGAATCAGTCTCTTGAGGGGCGGGTGCCAAGAGCCTCCCAGGGTGACCGGAGGCTCAGTCTGGGCTCGATGCAGCCAGGGAGGGAGCTGAGACCCGAGTCTTCCCACCTGCGAGGGAGCAGCCCAGATTGCAATAGCCGGCCCTGCATAGGACGAGGGGGTCCCTGAGACTCAGACCAATGCATCCAGCTGTGGGCTAGGGGGTAGGGAAAGGAGGGCAAGAGTCTTTTTGGGGAACTCACATTCGGAGAAACTCACAGTTCTGCCTATGTCGTCACCATCTTAACTGGAACCTCCTATTTGTTTCTAAGTAAATATAAATAAGGTCACATTCTCAGGTTAGGGTTTCAGCATATACTTGTGGAAGATACAATTTAATCCTTAATACTGCCTCTGTTTTTATTTTTATTTTTTATACTTCAGCATACACATAGTAATTTTCTTTGCAATTCTAAAACTTTTTCTTTTTCTTAAGTTATACCCTTTTCAAGTAGGCTGTTCTTATTTTGTCAGTGAAATAACTTCATTCATTTTACTGAACGTATAAATTGGAATTGTTTTCACAATGGATTTTTATAGTTGGGGACCATTTGTCTTAGTGTTAGGCATGGTTGCCTTCTTTTGAGTTAGAGTGTGTTTTTTTCCATACATTTGTGAGATGTTTGTCATTTCATGAGTTGTCTGACGTTTATCCTTTGATTACTTAAGACACTAGAATTTTTCTTATATATCTCTTTGTTCTTAATATAGAAAATATATTAGTTTTCCATCTGTCAGATTTTCTGCACAAAACATCCCAGTTTGTTCTGGGTACTTTAATTATTTATCTTCATGAAATGTTTGATTTGGATGTTGTTATATATTTCAATATTTTTCCTTAAAATTTATTTCATAAATTTTAATATAAAGTCCTCTTTTATCAAGAAATCAGGTGTTTCCCTCATATTTTCTTCTAGTTATTTATGAGTAAATTTTCTTTATACTTAGATATGTTTACTGTTTCTTTTCCCTAATTAATAAATGATAAATTTTTCTTTTCTTTTTTTTTTTCTTTTTTTTAGAGACAAAGTCATGCTGTGTTTCTCAGGCTGCAGTGTAGTGGTGCAATCATGGCTTAGTGCAGCCTTCAACTCTTGGACTCAGGCTATCTTCCCACTTCAGCTTCCTGAGTAGCTGGGACTATAGGTGTGTGTCATCATGCCTGGCTTAAAATGATGAATTATTTATTTCTAAGTCTAAAAGAATGGTTAATGTTTAAGACAATGAAGAAAAACCCAGAGAGAAATCAATTCTCCATACATCTAGGACCTACTGCTTTTAACATTTAAAAAAATTTTCAGGCTTTTTTTTATTAACTCACTATATGCAATTTGTAGAACCTCATTTTCTTGACATTACAATCTAAGCATATTATAGAACATATTTTGTAAAATTTTGCATGTTTGTAAAATTTTTTAAAGAATGCTAAATGTACCATCATATAGACATATGTTAATAAAGAAGTTCAAGAATTACAGCCCATAGGCCACCTCCAACCCACCATTGATTTTTGTAAGCAAAGTGTTATTGGAACACAGTCACATACATTTGCTCAGAACATATTGTGCATGGCTCCTTTTGGGATAAAATGGCAAAATGGAGAAGTTGCGACAGATACTCTAGGGCTCCAAAAGCCAAAAATATTTGCTATCTAGCCCTTTACAGAAAAGGGTTGCCAACCCTTGCCCACTACACTTAACTATTTTTTGTTTTGTGCTTTGAGTAGCTTATGACTTTTGTTTTACTATATAACATGGCAATGGGATTTAATCTATTATATTTATTATCATCTTGGATTTTCTTAGGTTGGAATTTTGGATATCCTTAATACAGTTATTCTGGCTGGGTATGGTGGCTCATGCCTGTGATTCCAGCACTTTGGGAGCCTGAGGCAGAAGGATCACTTGAGCCCAGGCATTTGAGGCCAGCCTGGGCAACATAATGAGACCTCATCTCTCCAAAAGATAAAAAAAAACCTAGTTGCATGGGGTGGTGCATGCCTGTAGTTGCAGCTACTTAAGAAGCTGAGGTAGAAGGATGACCTGAGGATGGCAAGGTTGCACTGAACCAGGGTCATGCCACTGTACTCCAGCCTGAACTTCAGAGTGAGTCATGAAACAAAAAATAATTTTTCCTTCTTTCACTCAACAAGAATGTATTGAGTACATATTTTCTAACAGCACTGTGTAAGAAATGTACTCATAAGCAAGATACACACAGTTCTTGCTTTTAGGAAGTTTACAGTTTAGCAGAGAAAAAAGTACATTAAAATGTGTTGGGCATTTACTATGTATTTTGTAATGAGAGCTTATCTAATGAGATTATCACACAACATAAAATCCTGGCTTAAAAGAAGGAGGTCAATTAAGGCCTTTTTGAAAAAGCCGTGGCAACTAAAGAAAGAAAATCAGTCAGCAGGTTGAAGAGGAGCATTGGCAGCAGGGTTATGGAGTCTCAGAAAGAAGCAACAGAATGTTTGAAGATCCAAAGAGAAAGATATTCAGAAAACTACGGGGACCTTGATACTGTACAATTCTGGATCCATATAGAGCTGGAGAGTTTGAAGGATTGGGTTTTAAAGATTTTTTTTTTTGAGTATGATAACTATTTTGAATTCTCAGAGTATAAGAAACTGCTGAAGCAGATTTTCTCATTACTTTGGCTGGAAAATAGAGAATGTTTTTTGAAAGTACAAAGAGTTGATGCAGAGATTTTGATTAGAAGTTCAGACCAGGGAAGATGGAGTTTATATTAAGTGTTGATGTTGGAGAAGAGAGGAAAGGACACATTTAACAGATATTTTGGTGGTTGCACTGGCAAGATTTTGTGCCACTAGTAATGGGAGTTGAAAATAGAGAGGAACCAAGGATGACCTCAGGTTACTGGCTTGTGAAACTGGGTAGACTTCAGTATTATTCACGGATTGAGGGAGCACTGGAAGAAGAGGAGTTTGTGGGGAATGGGGATTATGATGTTGAGTTTGAGATGACTGCCAGATGTATAAGTGGAAATTCTACACAAAAGGTGAGAGACACCACCTCAAGCCCGAGGACACATACCTCAGTGGAGAGTTCAACTGGATGCACATATTCAAACATCTTTGGGCCACACACAATGATAGATGTCATGGGAATTAGTGGGCTTACCTGAGCAGAGAGTATAGAGTGATGTGACATGGTGGCCTAGGATAAAGGCCCAAGGAATGCCATCAACTTTTTTTTTGTCAGACAAGGAACACAGAGCTAGAAAAGGTAGATTGATAAAGAACGACAGCAGATAGAGGAGGATAAGAAGAGTGATATCACAAATCAAAGGAATGAGAATTTTTAAAAGGCAGGAGTTGCCAGCTATAACAAGTTGCTGGGAAGTCGGGCATGCAAAATCGTGGAAAGAAGTATATTGGCTTATTTGAAATGGATGGTCTTTGTTGATATGTATGAAGTCAGTTAACTAGATGTTATGATATAAAAATGATTTGGAGACTATTGGGTTAAGTGGGAGGTGAAAATAAAGAATAGCAAGTGTAGATGATTTACCCAAAATTTGTGTGAAGGAAGAAAAGAGAAGATAGAAGCTCAAAGAGAAGGTGGAATAAGGAAGGGAAGGTTTTTTGTTTGATTTTTAGGAAGAAGGACGTTTAATCTTATACACATTTTTAAACTTCTTAAACATTATTATTAGTGTATGCTTCCACCATCCTTATGAAAATGCTTCTCTCACTTAGGGTTGACTAGACAAGCACATTGCCATTTATAGTAGAATTTAAGCTCTGCTAGGGTAGGGATTTTATATACCCAGTATCGAGGGCAGTGCTTGGCACATAGTAGATGCCCAATAAATACCTGTGGAACGAATGAGTGGATGAGTAATATACGAGGTGAGACCCACCCCCCCAAAAAAACTGGAGCTGTCTTTGGAGGGCAGGCCCCTTGTAGT
Source organism: Tarsius wallacei (assembly GCA_963574415.1). Lineage (NCBI taxonomy): Eukaryota > Metazoa > Chordata > Mammalia > Primates > Tarsiidae > Tarsius > Tarsius wallacei. The sequence goes on along the minus strand of CAUYQG010232212.1, from coordinate 12,035 downwards.
ACAGGTCTCCCCACTAGGTAATTGTTCTAGGAACCTGTCAATGTCAGTGTACAGGCTAAAGTTGTTGTGAGAGACTGTGTTCAGCTTCAGTGAATTTCTGGGGGGACATTCTTTCTACATGTTTGCGCATTTCATGATGGGGGATTTACGAGCACACCTGCCCACACTGTGCTGAGTGTTCAGCAGTTTTTGACCAAAAAGGCATGACTCCCATGCCCCACCCTCCCTATTCACCCGATCTTGCCCCAGTCAGCTTTTTTTTGTTTCCCCAGATGAAAAAAGTTCTCAAAAGGAAACGTTTTGCCAATGTGAAAGAGGTGAAACAAAAAATGGCAGAAGCACTAAAAGGCCTCAAAATTGATGAGTTCAAAAACTGTTTTGAACTGTTTTGTTGAGTTCAAAAAGCATCTTGATAGGTGTATTAATCAAACAGAGTACTTTGAATATGATTGAAATTTAAACACGTAAGAATAAATAACAATTTTTTATAAATGAATTCTACTTATTTGGGGTCACCTCTCACCTCATATCTTTGTTAATTTGAAGTATATAAATGATATCTTGTTATTACTTTAGTATGCAAATCTGTGTTAATTAGTAATCTTATGCATAGAGATCCCCATTAAACTGAAGTCCCCAATGACAAGAACTATGATTTATTAATCCAAGATACCCATCAGCTTGGGCAGAGTTTAGCACTTAATAGCCTCTCAAACATAATTGTGCCAGAGAACTAACTTTTGCCTAAATGTAGAAGGAAGTAGGAGTGTTCAAACAACAACTTAGAGTCCAAGGGAAATTGGACAAAGAGTTTGCTTTCAGCTCTTCATTAAGCTTTTACTTAAATGAAAAGAAAATATTTTTGCATTTTAAAATAATCATAGATAGAGATTAAATCTGGTGGTCTTCATTTGAGTTTGGCCATTTCATTATTTGAATTGTGAGATGTTTCCAGTACTATAAAATTCCTACTTGAACTGATGCATTTCTATATAATGGTGTCAACATAACTATCCTTAAAATGTTGTCCTCCAAGAAGCTTATAAAACACAGGAAGAGAGTAACAATGTTAAGAATATAAAAAATAGGGGCTTCTGGGCAAGATGGTGACAGAATAAGTCAGACTGTGAGAGTTTCCACAAAAGCGAGTGTCCATAAATACTCTCTGTGTCAGTAGGTGTGTGCTGGTGTGCCGGTGGGTGAGCAAAAGTCCATCTGAGGGGAGACTCGGGTTCATGCACCTGGAGCTCTCCTCCAGAAGTGACTGCAACCCACCACTGCCCTGAGATTGGAGACCTGGGCATATAGTATCGTCTGCTATTCTCAGGGCTCTCTTGAGAGGAGGCAGCAGAGAACTGCCACACCTCACCACCTGGCACAGGGCCCATGCCATCACCTGAAGTAGCAGACTGGGCACAAGCAGGAGGATCCATGCAGAAGGCAGGTCATGGAAATCTGGAATACTGTTCCAACACCATTGACGAGACTTCAATGGGTGCCATCTTCTCAGTCCTGGGGACTGGGCAGAGACTTGCATTTCTCCACCCAGCCTCCTTCTTGGGACCCAGAAGCTATCTTCTCATCAGACTTGGATAGACAGACACCTGTCCCCCATGCTGGAATAGGCACAGACATATCAGATCTGAGTGGGAACTGGACAGCAGCAGCAAGTAGGGTGAGTCTGAATCTGATCCATCCTCCTCCCACAGTAGTCAGCGGGGCATCTGACCCACACTGAGAGCAGCCTTATCAGCCTGCATTGAGAGTGGAGGGGAGGAACTGGAGACCAGATTTGTTCCCTAAGGCAGAGGCCTGAAAGGAACTTGGAGTCACAGACACAGCCAGAGAGCAAGTTATTTTTTATTTTCTTGTTTGTTTTTTGTTTTAGTTTTAGCTTTTTTTTCTTCTCCCTTTCATTCTGTTTTTGTTTATTATGTTTTTGTACTTGCTTTGTTTCTGTTATTTAATTATTATTATTATTTTTAGATTTTCTGTTTATGTATGGGAATTTTTGAGGGAGAGTACACAAGGGGGTTTTTGTTTGTTTGGTTGTCTGTATGTTTTTGTCTTTTTTGTTTTTTCTGTGTTTGTCTCTCTGTTTATTCGTTAGTTGGTATGCCTATTTGTTTTCTCTCTTCTTCCTCTCTCTCTGTCCACCTCCCTTTTGTCTTCCTCTTTCCTTTTGCCATACTTTTCCCTTTTCACATCTCATTTAGCTTTCAGGGGCAAACAGAGACCCCCATTACGTGGACAGATGGTAAAGCAGTGGGAAGTGGGTCCGAGGGGGCCTGCACATATGTCAGTGGATACTGGGATCTGCAGATAACTTCTGAATCACAGCTCCCTCCTCAAGTAAATCTCAAAACTGCAAACAGCACAGGCTTCCACCCCAGTTCAGTTTCAGAATTGAACAAAACAGGAAGATCTACATAAGGAAGAATAGGAAATTGAACAAACAGAAATAAAAGCTATCCCCCATCACTGAACATCAGAATTAAAGACTATGTCATAAGAAAACTACCTACAAAAAAAAAAAAACCCTGGACCACATGGCTTTCTAGCAGAATTCTATAAAACATACAAGGAGGAGCTGATACCAATTCTATTGAAATTGGCAATCAAGAAAGATGGAACTCTCCCCAAATCATTTTATGAAGGTAACATCATATTGATATCCAAACCAGGTAAAGATCCAACAAAGAAAGGTAACTAAAGGCCAATATCCTTGATGAACATAGATGCATATATTCTTAACAAGATTCTAGCACACCAGATCCAACAACACTTCTCAAAAATCATCCACCATGACCAAGTAGGCTTAATCCCTGGGATGCAGGACTGGTTCAATATCTTCAAGATCATAAATGTAATAAATACAACAGCAGATGTAAAGACAAAAACCACATGATTATGTCATTAGATGCAGAAAAAGTTTTTGCTATAATCCAGCACCCCTTCCTGATAAAAACCCTTGAACATCTAGGCATAGATGAAATGTATCTCAAAATAGTAAGAGTCATCTACAAGAAACCCACAGCCAGCATACTGCTAAACAGACAGAAATTGGAACCATTTTCCCTGAAAACCAGGACAAGGTGCCCACTCTCACCCTTCCTGTTCAACATAGTATTGGAAATCCTAGCAAGAGCAATCAGACAAGAGAAGGAAATCAGAGGTAACCAAATAGGAAAAGAGGACATTAAGTTATCCCTCTTTGCAGACGACATGATTCTACATACCTAGAAAACCCAAAACCCAAGAGAATCTGTCAAAAACCTCCTTGCATTGATAAAGGATTTTGGCAAATTCTCAGGGTATAAAATAGATATGTAAAAATCATTAACATTTCTATACACCAACAACAAAAAGCACAATCCCATTCACAATAGCCACAAAAAAAAAAGCAAATTCCTTGGCATCTTCCTAACCAGAGAAGTCAAAGACCTTTACGATGAAAACTAAAAAACACTGTGCAAAGAAATCAAAGATGATGCAAACAAATGGAAAAATATTCCATGCTCATGGATTGCAAGAGAATCAACATTGTTAAAATGTCCATCCTGCCCGAGGCAATCTAAAGATTTAACGCAATACCCATTAAATTACTAGCAGTATTATTCTCAGACCTGGAAACGACAATACAGAAATTCATATGGAAACATAAATAACGACAAATAGCCAAAACAATCCTCAGCAAAAAAAATAAAGAAAGAAAGAAAAAGAAAAACAAAGTGGGAGGCATCACACTCCCAGACTTTAAGCTTTTCTATAAAGTGATAATAATCAAAACAGCCTGGTATTAGTACAAGAACAGATATACAGACCAATGGAACAGGATAGAGATTCCAGAAGCAAAACCTCAATTTCTCAACCAACTCATCTTCAACAAAGCTTCCACCATAACCACTGGGGTAGGAAAATCTATTCACTCAATGATGCTGGGAAAATTGGCTGACCACATGCAGAAGATTAAAACAAGACCTCTACCAATCCCCATACACAAAAATCAATTCTAAATGGATCAAATTAAAACCTCAAACTATCAGAACCTTAGAAAATGCAAGAGACAGCCTTATGGAAATAGGAACTGGCAACCAATTCCTGATCAAAGCCCCTAGTGCCCATGTCATAAGAAACAAGATAAACAAGTGGGGCCTCATCAAACTGACAAGCTTCTGCAAAGCCAAAGAAACCATTGAGAGAGCGGGGAGACAGCCCATAGACTGAGAAAAAATATTTGCTAGCTGTATATCTGACAAGGGTCTAACATCTAGGGTCTACAAGGAACTCAAACATGCCAAAAAGAAAAAACTAAACAACCCCATTACAAAGTGGGCAAAAGATATGAGTAGACACTTATCAAAAGAAGACATACATGCAGCCAACAGATACATGAAAAAAGGCTCAGCCTCACCAGTCATCAAAGAAATGCAAATTAAAACCACACTGAGATAGCACCTAACTCCAGTCAGAACGGCCATCATCAATAACTCAAAAAACAACAGATGCTGGAGAGGATGCAGCAAAAAGGGAACACTTCTACACTGTTGGTGGGAGCGTAAACTAATACAGCCTCGGTGGAAAACAGTGTGGCAATTCCCAAAAGATCTAAAAATTAACCTCCCATACAACCCTGCAATTCCTCCTACTGGGAATACACCCAGAGAAACTCAAATCACTCTATGAAAAAGATACCTGCACACACATGTTTATTGCAGCATTATTCACAATAGCAAAAACATGGAACCAACAGTGCTGCCCATCAAAAGAGGCCTGTATAAAAAAAATATGGTACATATACCTGATGGAATACTATGCAGTCAAAAAGAAGGACAAAATTATGAACTGCACAGCAACTTAGATGAACTTAGAGGCTATAATACTGACTGACCTATCACAGGAACAAAGAACCTAGTATCACAGGTTCTCACTCATAAGTGGATCTTGAACAGCTATCATACTATAAGAAAGAGATTGGCAGTAATGGAAAACTGCCAGGGGAGCGGGGGCACACCTCCATCAACAAGGGTACTGCATAATGAACATTTGTATACCTAACCTTTAACCCTGAATTGTACCCCACGTATTTAAAATTAAAAATTAAAAAAAAAATAAAGTTTGCATGTAATACAAAGGGCCAAGAATACCCAACACAACACTGGAAAGAAGAATAAAGTTTGGAGGACATACACTACCTGACATCAAGACTTACTATAAAGTTTCTACAACGAAGACAGCATGGTATTCGTGCAAGAACAGACTGGTATCTCAATGGGATGGAATAGAGGGTCCATAATAACATATTGATACTTGATTTATGACAAAGGTGTTTCTGCCGAGCCTTTCTACTGTAGAAAGCAAGATATTTTACATAGTGCTGGATACATTGGGTATCCAAATGGAAAAAAATAAATAAATTGGACCATTAACCTCCCATCATACAAAAAATTCACTTCAGATCTATTTTAGATCTAGATGCAATGACTGGAGCACTGAACCTTCTAGACAATAATTTAAGAGAACACCGTCATGACGTTGGGTAGGTAAAATTTCTTAACAGGAAAACATTTAAAAAGGTTGGAAAATTGGTTACATCAAAATTAGAAGTCTCTGTTCATCAAAAGACTATACTAACAGAGTGAGAATTTGCACTATGGTGTGGGAGAAGATACCTGCAATGTTATAACAAAAAATGGGCTCATGTCCAGAATTTATCAAGGATTCCTGCACATCCAACAGAAAAAAGCAGACAATCCAACAGAAACAGAACCAAAGATTTGAACAAACAATTCATATAAGAAGATATCTAGAAGTCTAATAAACAGACAACTATGTGGCCCTTTGGTAGCAGGGAAAAGCGCATCCTACAACTATAATTCAAATTAGAATCGCTGAAATTGAAAAGACTGACATACCAAGAGTTGGAAATCAACAACAGGAAATCTCATGAGAGTGCAAATTAGTACAACCACTGTGAAAACTGTTTTGTTTGCAATATGGACTAAAGCTGAATAAACATTCACTATAACCTAGCAGTTTCTCTCCCTAATATGTATGTAGAAATGTATAAGATGTGCACTAAATGGTACGTGCAAGAGTGTTCACCACATTAATATTGGTGGCAGCAAATATTAGACGCAATCTAATTCTGCCAACAGTAGAATGCATAAATTGTGATGTATTCAAACAACGGAATATTACAAAGCACAAAAAAGGAACAAAGAAAAAATATGAATAAGCCTACAGATAGAATACTGAGCAAAGTAAGCCAGGTCCAAAGAATGTATATTGTATGATTCCATATACATTTCAAAAACAGGCCAAAGTGGGCTCTAATGTTAGAAGTTGGGAGAGTGGTTATCTTTGTGGAAAGAAAGAAAGCAGTGAAGAGGAGGGGGAGAAAGAAGGTTTCTAAGGAGACCGATCTGAGTAGCAGTTATAAAAAGGTGTTTATTTTGGAATAATCTATTAAACTGCGCACTTATAGTTTGTGCAATTTTCTGGGTTTGCTATACTAAAAGATATATATATATGCCTTTATATATCTAAAGAGACATATATATATGTCTTTATATATCTTTATACATATATAAAGATGGATAGATATCTACATATCTAGTAAGGGACTGCCCCCTCCCGGTTAGCTATTCTTAAAGCTTGACAGTGAGTGTGTTTTCCAAACGCAAACCAACTAATATGCAACTCGTATCCTAACCAACCTTTATCAAGTTCTCCTACTCCGGCCACTGTTCACTTGTCCTGATCACCCTGGAGCCAAGTACCATAAAACGAGGGACAGTCCTATGACCCAGAGCACTCTGAAATTCTGTGGACTAATCAATCCTAAGCCTGCTTAACCTGCCTCACCTGTTCCTTCTCACAGAAACTACAATAAAAGCTTTTGCCCACCGTACCTCCCTCTCCCTCGGCCTTCTGACTGACCCTGGAGCTTCCCCGTGTGGCCCTCTGGTGGTGTGACATGCCCTCTCTTCTTCAAGACTGCAATCATCTATCTTTTCAACGGCAATTGTCTCCTGATAGGTTGGACTTACCATACATCAAATTATAACAAGTTCTCTATTACACTATACATTATATTTTAAAACAATATCTGCAGATTAGATAAACTGTAGTCTACATGGAAGGGGGAATAGAGAATTGACTGTGAAAGGCATCCCTGTATCAGGCAGGACCACCACTTATGTCTGTGCAAGAGATGTGTGGCACATTCTCCTCGTGGTTATGATAGGTTTGCGAAATTATTTCAACAAATTTTCTGGCAGGTAACTGTGTAGAGTCCATAGGAAGGGATGCCTTTGACATTTGTCATGTCATAGAACGGCCATAGCTAGAACTAGCGTCAGGTAACAAAAACTTGAACTGGCTTTTGGCAAACTTTTGCATTGACGTTAATTGTGAGTCTTTCCACATCTTACTCCTCACCAGTCCACTCCCCATATTTATAGGACACAATCTGAACCACTATAGTCTTGAAGGGTTGTATGCCAATAATTTCAGTCTAAAGCACTAAGTGATTTTTTTAAAAAAACCAAAAACTCCAGCAATAGAAGCTTAAGGTCCAATCCCATCTGGGAGTAACTGTAATTTAAATAGAGAACTGGAATTGTTTTCCACTACTTAAATGAATAAAATTAAAATCATGCAATCAAACAATATTATTTGAAAGTAGATAATCATATCTTCCCAGGAACCTCTTAAATCAGATGATTTTAGCCCCAGTATTGGTCAGACCTAAGTAAGTATCTAAAAGGAAAAATTAGTACAAGCAAATGGGACACAAGTGGGCATCCTACCCCATGATTTTCAAAATATATTCCACAGAACCCTCACATTCTACAATAGCTCCACACCTCCCTTTCAGGTAACAATTTGACAGACATTGGAAAACCATTCATCTGATCCCTCTCATTTCGAAAATGAAGAATCTGGGTTCCAGAGAGTTGACCTTGCCTACATTCCTGAGTCAAGAATTCTGAAGCCTTCTAAGAAGAAAAGAAATAAAACTTTACTCAGAAAGTCTGCCTCTTTGATTTTAGTCTGCAAAGAATTCCCAGAAATCCTCTTCCAAATACCATAAAACCTGACCACAAGTATGCTATTATGGAGGACAGATTTCCATTTCCTGTGGAAATAGCCGTGGGAGGGACCTACAAGCTTCTAAAGGAGTGATGAGAACACAAGTTGTGCTCTGGCTCCTTGGGTCTGGCCAAAACTTGAAAAGCAACTCCTGGACTTTATTTGGCACCATAACTTTTGATCACCATGCTTCCATAGAACCCAAACTCAATTCTTTGAGCTGGAAAAAGGCCTTCTACAGAATAAGCTTCATTCCCAGAGCCTGAACACAATAAAACCATACAAACAGGGTTTGAATCTTACACCCCCAAAGGACTTTGCAAATACTTTTAGCCAAGTTGCACTATTTTTAAAAATATATAGCATTGGACTAGCTAAAACAGCCTTTCAGAAGTATATTTAGTTAGTTGCTGTTTAGTCTATGCTGCTGTAACAGACTACCACAGACTGGGCAACTTATAAGAAACAGAAATCTCAAGTCACTGCGCCAAAAAAAAAAAAAAAAAAAAGACCAGAAATGTATCTTCTCATAGTTCTAGAGGCTGTCCAAGATCAGCCAGGTGAGACAGGAGATAGCCAGAGAAAGGCTAGGCAGACAGACAGGCATGTCCTCTGGTAACAATGCAGTGAACTCCTGGCAGGCCTCTCAAGCTAGAGTTAAGGTACTCACTGCTGGAACTGAAAGGCAACCAATCAGTTCACCATTAAGTCCCTACCTTAATACTGGCCAATCAGGAAAGCTACAGCTCCCAGCTAGTGCTAGCCAATCGGCTTGGACTCAGGGCTATATAAGCACCAGGTTTTCGGCCCCAGATGGGCAACCCCTCCGGGCCCCCTCCCACTGTGGGAGCTTTTCTGTCCTCAATAAATTCTGCTTTCTCACCCTCTGGCTGTCCATGTCTCTCATTCTTCCTGGGCATGAGACAAGAACTTTGAAGAGCTGCAACCTGAAGAGATGCAGAAGATAGAAAAGTCACGCACCCCAGAGGCTGGCTTGCCAGCCAAGGGAGCCAGCTGAACCAGGGGGCTAGGCTTGCCAGCCCACCAAACCAGCAACACTCTCAGGGCTTGGCTTACCAGCCTGTTAGAGCCAATACCCTGGGGGCTGGGCTTGCCAGCCACCCCACCCCCTCAACCACAACACTCAGGGCTTGGCTTGCCAGCCCATCAGAGCTGACACTTGTGGGGCTAGGCTTACCAGCCCCTCCACGACCCTCTCTGGGGCTTGGCTGGCTGACCCATTGAGCTGACACTCTTGAAACCCAGGCTGACCTGAAAAATCCGCATCACAGGCACAGTGGCTCACGTCTGTAATCCCAATACTTTGAGCGGCTGAGGTTGGAAGATAGCTTGAGCCCAGGAGTTCAAGACCAGCCTGGGCCACAAAGTGAGACTTTGTCTCTACAAAAGTAAAAAAATAGGCTGGGCTTGGTGGCATGTGCTTATAGTCCCGGTTGCTTGGGAGGCTGAAGTGGAAGGATCTCCTGAGCCCAGGAGGTCGAGGCTGTGGCGAACCGTGACTGTGCCACTCACTCCAGCCTGGGTGACACAGTGAGACTCTGACTCAAAAAAAAAAAAAAATTAATATTAAGGCACCAGCAGTTTTGGTTGCCTGGCGAGGGGTGCGCTCTGCTTCTAAGAGGGCACCATGTCACTGCATCCTTCGGAGGAAAAGAATGCTGTGTCCTCGCGTGGCGAAAAGCAGAAGGACAAGACAACTGTGTACTACATGAAGCCTCTTTTGTAAGAGCTTTAGCCTTGCACATGAAGGAGACGCTCTCATGGCCTGATCACCTCCTAAAGGCTCACCTCTTAATATGATCACACTGGCCGTTAGGTTTTAAAACCTGAATTTTGGAAGGCACACATTCAAACCACAGCAATCGTACTAGGTGTGATCTAATATGTTTCCAGTATATTTCGTAACATTACTAAACTGCATCAAAATCAGTTCTTGTCATCCTTCACGAATGTAAGAAATTATCACAAAATATAGAAAGATAGATGACTATGGTCATAAATTACAAAGTAAAACCCCCAGAATGTAATTTTGTCAATTGCCCTGAATAGTTTGTTATTATTGTTGTTTCTGCTGCTGTTAAACCGAATGAATAAATTCCGTTTTTTTAGATTACGCATATTATAACAATGCTGTCAGACCAGGTTATTCATTGCTTGGTTTGCTAGCTGAATGGTCTCCACTGACCAATTAGCCGGTCAGGAGAAAAGAAATGATGAACAGAGACTGCCCTGTGTTCTCATCTCACTCAGTCAGCTTGCACTGTAGCATATGTTGTGGGTTACAAAGAAGGTTAGTCAAGAGATGTCGGTGAGCACTTCCCTACGTGACCCCGCAAGTCAGCATACTTCTCTCCTTCTGGAAACCAAACAGAAGCTCCAGAACGAAAAGGACCACAAACTCAATTTTTAGAATAACTAGTGACAGAAATAATTGGCAGATGCTAAAATATCTGAAAGGAGTACCACAAACAGAAGGAAAGACATGGAGAAAGCACAAACAGGTGGGAAAGGACCCAGCGGAGACACAGCTCAGCATGCACCCTTGCAAATGTATGCTATGCTGTAGATAGAAGGGGCTCACCCTAGAAGGGAAAGGTGGTATCAGTTCTCTTGAGCAATGGGTGAAGAAATTGGGGTAAGTGGAGCCAGTGGCAGAGGCATTCCTAGACTTCGCTTAGTTCAAAGAAGTAAAGGAAATAATCACACAGGGCACCCATGTTTGTAGGAAGCAGTCTGTCTAGGTGGTGGCAGAAACGAGAGAGCATTGTGAAGCTCGGGAAACTAGCTGGTTCTCTCTCTCTCTCTCTCTTCAGTTCCCAGTACTCCTCTGCACACACACATACAAATCTCCTGCACATAGCTCGCTCATAAAAAGCCAGTTTATTCAATAATACATAATAAAATGTTTTCAAAGAACTCTACAGCGTTGATATAAAGATACTGACAGAACAAATGCAAAAAACTTACCAAAGCAATAGTCCTCAGTAAGGAAGACCATAAAAAGAAATGCAAGAATTCAGGGAAGATGTTGTGAAACAGATATAGGTGAACTGTGAGTCTGGCAAAGTTCAGAAAGAAATAGAAGGAAAGATTTGTCACAAATATGAACACAAAATTGGAGGACGCATAAAGATCATTCTGAGAAAAGCATAGAAATGAGGAAAAAATGAAATAGATATATAGACAAATTAAAAGAATTGCAGAGAAAAATAAACTAGTTGGAAAACAAAGAATTAAACAAATTTATAATCATTTGCCAAAGAAGAAAAGCATTAACAATGAAAACAAAAAACTTCAAAAATACTTCTGAAATTAAAAAGACTGACATCTATATAAGGTTCACCATTTGCTAGAAAATAATTAATCCAGAAAGATCAACACTAAGACATATCACAGTAAGGGCAAAAAAAAATCTCTTACACAGGAATACATATGTCTGGTCCCAGAAAATCTTAATGCTAAATGATAGTAAGCCAATATCTGTAAGATACTCAAAAGAAAGAGTGTGACCCAAGTTGCTCTCAAAATTGAAAGTAAAAGGTAAACAGTTTTAAACATGAAAAAAAATCTCAAAAAATATGATTCTCTTGAGTCTTCTTGAAGGCACTTCTAGCAGCCAGTAGTCAAGCATGAGCTGAAGGGGAAGACGTGGGCCAAAGGGCTGCAATCGAGGTTGAGTGGACTTAACTTTAGGACTAAGGCTGAAGCCTACTGGGGACTAGAAAGGGGTGACGGAATAATATGTAAATATTCTAGCGGGGCTCGGTGGCTCAGCCTGTAATCCTAGCACTTTGGGAGGCTGAGACGAGTGGATTGCCCGAGCCTGCAGGTTCGAGACCCACCCGGGCAACTTGGCGAAACCTTGTCTCTACAATCAATCAAAAATTAGCTGGACATGGTAATGCGTGCCTGTAGCT
>CAUYQG010232185.1:0-14676 GCA_963574415.1 Tarsius wallacei | reverse complement strand
TATATATTTGTATTTTCTTTATGTTAGAAACATTCAAATTAGTCTTTCCCAAATATTTTGAAATATGCAATAGATTATTGTAAACTATAGTCACCCTACTGATCTCTTAAACACTAGATCTTATTTCTTGAATAAAACCATATTCGTACCTATTAATCCATTAATCAATCTCCCTTCAACCACACTTTCCTCTACACATCCTGGCCTCTGGTAACAATCTGCTCTCTATATCAGTGACTGCCAACATTTTGACATCAGTCTTGTTGGAGGCAGTCCATGGTTCCTTATTCTGTCTGTGTGTAGAAGTCACAATTCCCTACTTGCCGTTGTATGTTTGTTGTTTCTATGCATTGACATTGATGGACTAATTATGGATTCTAGTCTTCTCTATCTGGCTTATTTTGATTTTGATTGGATATGTTTGCTTAGGGACTCTTTGTAATTTACCTGTTAAATTATCTTGCTTCTTTATTTTTCTTCTAGGGTGCTGTCTCCTTTTTGACACTAGATGGTGCCTTAAGCCAAGGTTTGGCTCATTTCTATTGATGGCCGTCTACTCAGACTGGTGAAGATCTTAAAGAGGATATATCGATAGTGTCGGAAGGCTGGATATATGGGGGAAAAAAATCCTCCTAAAGCATGGTGCTGCTGAACATCCACTCTGATTGGGTGCTTTCGTTGGCCAAGTTACAGAGCAGAGTTTCCAGGGCTGAGGATGATAGTCCAGGCTCTAGCTTTTGTCTCTACCTGTTCTCAGGGATATTTCTCTTTTCAGGCACTTCCATTGTTTTCCATAGCTTGAGGCAGGACAGGTCTCCTGTCAGGGAATTTAACATGATGGAGAGCAGGCTGTCCACCTTAATTTCACTTTTTACTGAATTAGAGAAACATTTTCTGTATCCTTGATGCTGGGTAGATTGTGGAGAAGGTAGGATATCAGAGATATGGAAGTGTGATTTGCTTATCGTCTGCTTGAAATTGTTCACTTCCGTGTGGCCCCAGGAGCTGTTTCCTCTAAATATTTTAGTTGGGGATATAGTTGGTGACATTCTTGGCACTGTATATTTGTTTTGGTTTTCTGTGGATGATGGGGAGGTGGGAGGTGGGCACAGGGGGTGGGGTTTGCTTGTATGCTGCCACTTTGGAACTGGAAGTCTAACTTCATTGCAATGAGAAAAATCTTAAAACACCCAAACTGAAATAAAACAAACAAGAAACTTATTTTGCAGAAAGTGGCAAATATAAAGATACAGTATTCTTCTTGCCAAATGCCACAGAGACAAAAAAAATGAATAGATACTTTTAAAATAGTTAAACTCTGGTAAGCTAGAGTTCTTTATCCAATATAAATATCATCCAAAATTAAAGACAAAATAAAAATATTCTTTAAAATATTTGCATACAAAAATAATGATGACAGATTTCATCACCAGTAGAACTTACATTTTAAAATGTTGAATCAAATTTTCTGGGCAGTAAGAATAAGAAACAGTGGGAACTTGGAATCAGTGCAATAATGTGAAGATCACTTGGAAGTAAATATAAAAATTGTTTATTGTTCATAACATGTTATTATAAACTGTCGTTTAAGTTTTCTAAACTAAAAAGTGGATAATACCATCTGTATGTACAGTGTGATAATGTATAGATGTAGATTATAAGTCATAGAACGATTACTAACCGTATGAGAATTATTACTAATAAGCCAATTTTGTCTATTAGTTAAATTTAATTAATTCAAAGGATGGCAGACTAAGAGGAAAAACAATTTAGATGGGAAAAATATGAAACAAATAGTACGATAGTACGTGTACTTCAAAACATAGAATTATCTTAAATGTAACTGGTCTATTTGTTCCAACTTAATGAAAAAAGGCAGAAATTTTCAGATTTTATAAAATAGCAGGCCCAGTATATATGCCGCCTATGATAAATCAACTTTTAATATGCAAATGTAGATATATAAAGTAAAATTATAGAAAAATTCGTATTATACAAATAATCATTTAATAAATGCTGAAGTGGCTATATTAATAACAAGCAGAGTCCAGAATAAACACTACAACCAGAAAGAAAGAGGATTGATACATAATTTAATTGGATTGAGTTATTTAAAAAAATAAAAATTCTAAATTAATATGCATCTAAAAATTTAGGTTTAAAATACATAAAGCAAAAATGGGCAAAACTGGAAGGTAAAATAAACAAAACTAAAATAATTTGGAAACTTTATCATTCCTTTCTATTTTTTGATAGAAAGGCTAAACAGATACGGGGTGTGGTGGCTCATGCCTGCAATCCCTGCACTATGGGAGGCTGAGGTGGGAGGGTCACTTGAACCCAGGAGTTCAAGGTCAGCCTAGGTAACATATCAAGATCCCATCTTTAAAAACCATCAAAAAATTAGCTGGATGTGGTGGCATGTGCCTGCAGTTCAACTACTTGATATGCTGAGGAGGGTTTTTCCCTTTAGCCCAAGAGTTTGAGGCTACAGTAAGCCATGATCAAGTCACTGCACTCCAACCTGGGTGACAGAATGAGATCATGACTCAAAAAAAAAAAAAAAGAAAGAAAGAAAAGGGAAAAAAAAAGAAGAGAAAAAAAGAAAGCTAGACAGAAGACCAATCATGCTATAGAAGATGTAAATGTCAGTATCAATCATTCTTGAGTTTATTCCCTTAAAAGAATTGTCTACTCAACAAGGGCAGAATACACATTTGTGTTAAATCCACAAAGAACAGCCACAAATATGAACCACAAAACGTAACAAGAAATTCAAAAGATTTAAATCATACAGAATGTGATATTGGATTCTAAAAAATCTGACTCAAAAATTATTACAATAATAGTTATTTGGAAATTAAGCAATAGAATGCTAAATAACCCATTGATCAAATAAGAGCACAGACAGAAAGTTAGAATGCCACTTGGATCAAATAAAAATGTAAACACAATATATCAAAATGTATGAGATGAAACTAAAGTAATATTTAGAAGGAAATTGTAGCATTTAAGGTGTCTTAGAAAAAATCCTATGTTCAATAAATCTAATGTTCAATTTAATAAATTTAAATTGCAAATAAAATTCTATGCAAGTAGAAACAGAGAAAACAGAAACAGAAATCAATAAAACTGAGCACAGATCATGCACAAAAGATCAATAAGGTTAAATGTCAATACTTCAAAAAGGAAAAAAAAAGAATAATTTCTAGCCAGACTGCCCAAGTTATAAAGGAGAGATATTGCAAGTATAAATAATTGCACAGAGTATGAAGACACCCTTGAATATCCTTCAGAGAAAATGGGGAATAAAGAGATTTCATAAACAACTATGTACTTATGAATTGATAGCTTATGGGAAATGGGCCAATTCTTTGAAAGAACAAACTACAAAAGTTCACCTAAGAACAATTGATAACCTGAATGGCCCCATATTTTTAAAGAAGTTAAATTTATGCGTAAAGCTAGAATACAAGGGAAACTACAGGTTCTGATGTATATAGTGGTGAACTCATTCAAACATTTGTGGAAAATAATAATTCCATAAAAATGTATAAGAATACATAGAAAAACAATGTCACCCCACATCATTTATTGATATCCAAAAAAGACAAATAGACTACAAGAGGAAAAAAATAGACCAATGTCTCATTAATATATGCACAGAAATGCTTTTAAAATACTAGAAAATTCAACCCATCACTATGGCTAAATGGCACTGGTCCCATGGATGCAAATTTGAGTTCATATTTTTAAAAAATCAGTGTCAATTAATATTTACACGCTAGAAAAATCCACATGTGATAGAAACAGAAATGTCACTTGACAAAAGTACACATCTATTCATGATTTTAAAAACTTTCATTGTAAAAACTCAATATAACTAGAAAAAAATGAAAATTTCTCAAACTATTAACACTATCTTCATAATTTCAGAAAAAAAGAGTAATTCATTTGTTCAAACTGCACCTAATAAAAGCACGTAAGGGAGTCTACCCAGCAATAAGTTAAAAAACAAACAAAAAACGTTTATGGTTTTGAATAGAAGAAATAAAACTGTCTTTATTGGCATATGCAAATCTTTTATTTTCAAAATCACAAATAATCTACAGAAAACCTAGTAAAACTACTAAGTAAGTTTAGTCGAGTTGTAGCATAATAGCATACTATAAAATTTCAATTGCTTTTATAGAGAGAAATGAAAAATTCAAAATTAAAATAAAATATTAGCATTTAAAATAACGCCAAATACGTGATACACTTAGGTATAATTATGTAACGTGTAAAATCTGTGTGTCCAAAACTACAAACACTTATAAGAACATATCTATGTAGTCCTAAATAAATTTAGAAATATATCATCAAATTCATGGACAGAAAAATTTGATGTAGGTAAGATGACAATTTTCTTCAGACTGACTTACTTGCCAGCTGTTTATTGTTCTTTGTAAAATATGTGTTCATTTCTTTTTATCTACTCTTAAGTTCTTGCCTCATAAACTTCGCTCTGCTTCACCACTGATCCCTTTCTAATTTAATTCTTTGACTAACTTTTTGAATGCTACATTTCTTTTTATAATATTCCTATAAGTGTATTGTATATATAAATATTCATATTTTAAAACCACATACAATTTTATGTAACTTTTCTTGTAAACTACTGTATGCTATATATTGTATTCAGTGTCAGAATAATCTATTTTTTAAATGATTTTTACTATAATATCCTCATCAACCATTTTGGTACTTTTCCATTTTGTTTCATGAGATACAATTTGCAGACTATAAAAATTGCATATGCACGCAAGTTTACATAAATGCATGCCATCATGTAATCAGACCACATCCAAGATATATCCTAGCACCCATGCCATTCAAGATTCCACTGTCCCAGTATGTCACCCTCTTTCCCCACTATCAGTCTGACAACTGCTAATCTGACTTTTGCTACATTTTTGTTTCTTGGGAACAACATATACATGAAATCATCCAGTATGTAGCCTTTTAGGCCTCACTTATTTCACATAGCATAATGCATTTCAGAGTCATCCATGTTGGTTATGTGTGTCTGTTGTATGTTCTGTTTTATTTCTGTGTAGTATTTCATTATATGGATTTTTTACATTTCTTTATTCATTCCCTAGTTGAGGAACATTAGTTTTGCTTCATGTGTCTAGCAATTAAGGCTAAAACTGCTATCAGCATTTATATACTGATTTTTGTGTGAAGATACGTTTGTGGTTCACTTTGGTAAATGCCTGAGAGTAGGATACATGGTTCACGTAACATGTTTAACTTTATCAAAAATTGCCAAATTGTTTTTCAACATGGCTGACATTGTGCATTTCCTTCAAGTAAGTGTAAGAGTTCTAGTCCTCTAAATGCTGACAGTACTTGATATTGTCAGTTTCATTATTATTACTTCTTATATTATAGTCATTCTAAAATATATGAAATAATATCTCAATGTAATTTTAATTTTGATTCTCCAATGATAAATGATATTCAGCATTTTGTTTTGATTATCTGATTACATATATGTAGCCACATTATTGCTGCATATATGTGGCCGTATATTCCCCTCAAACTGACTTATATATTAATGAAATCGCAATTAAAATGCCAGCAGAATTTTTTTTATAGATATTCAGAAATTAGCTCTAAAGTATATTTGGAAAGGCAAAACAACTTAAATTGCCAAAACAATACAGAAAATGAAAAATAGATGGAGGCCTCACACTATCTGATTTTAAAATTTACTATAAGTCCACAGATGTCAAGAAAATGAAGTATTGGAAATAGGATAAATTTAGAATGACAGACAAAATCGGAAAGAACCCAGAAATGGGCCCAAATACATTCAATTATGATACGATTAATTTTTAGCAAGATGCAAAAGAAATTCAATAGAGAAGGTATATTTTTTTAAAAAATGACTCTGCTGCATGAACATGAGCTAAAAACAAACTTTAATCCACCTAATCTATATGCATGAGTGTGTTAATGAATCCAATATTAATGTTAAATATAAAATCATATAATTTCCAAAAAACAAAATAGAAAGAAACCTTCATGATCTTAGGTTAGACAAAGACTTTTTTCCACTAAAACAGGAACAAAACAGTAATATATTGATCTTTTTAAAATTATGATCTATTCCTTTTGAATGACACTATGCAAAGAATGAAAAGTCAAGTCATAGACTAGGAGAAAATATCTTTAATTTATATTTCTAATAACATACTTGACTTTGTTTTCTTTTGCTGTAATAAAATATCTGAGATTGGATAATTTTTAAATAATGGAAATTAGTTTATAGTTCTGGAGGCTAGGAAGTCTAAGATCAAGGGGCCAGCAGATTAGGGTCATTTTCTCTGCTTACGTTGTACCTGGCACACTGCATCCTCAGAATGGGAGAGGACTGTTGGGCCCTCACGTGGCAGGATGGCAGAAGGACTAAGAGAACAGAAGACTGAACTCACCTTATATCATTGCACCGATTCTACCCACAAAGGTAAAATCCTAAAGGCTTAATCACCTCTTAAAAGTCCTGCCTCTTAATACTGTTACAATGAAAATTGAATTTCGTGAGTCTTAGAATGGACAAACGCTCAAACCATGTTAGCACTGATATTCAGAATGCGTAAATAACTTAAGAATAAGAAAACAAACTACCACATTTTAGATGGGTAAAAGAAGCAATCAAGATGTCCTTTAATATGTGATGTATAAACGACCTATGGTACATTGATTCAATGGTACAGAAAGATAAATGGCCTGTAAAGCCATTTAAAAAAAAATAGAGAAACCTTAAATGCATATTGCTAAGTAAGAGAATCCAATCTGAAGTTATACATCTTATATATTTGCAACTATATGACATTTTGTAAAAGGCAAAACTAAGGAGACAATAAAAAGATCAGTTATTGCAAGGGGAGAGAAGAAGAGATGAACAGGTGAAACAGAAGGAATATTTAAAGCAGTGAAGTTATTCTGTATGCTATAATAGTGGATACATATACATTTATCAAAACCCATGTAATGTTCAATAAATATTAACTATTCTAAAACTGGAAACTGGGAGGAGTTAAAGAATATATAGGAACTCTCTTTACACAGTATCTCTGTAAACCAAAAATAATAATGTCCCCTCCTGTTGTGGGAGTTTTTCTGTCTTCTCAATAGATCCTACTTTAAAAAAAAATTGTTGTGCTGTACACTTGTCTGTCCTGGACAAGTAGAGTCACATTCCGCCTAGATACAAGTTTGCTTTGTCAAGATACAAATGAAACATATAAACAAGAGCGGAGCAGTTCCAAAAAATGCTTCAACTAAAGGAGGACGGTATTCACCCTAGATAGTCAGTTGAGTCCGTTATTCAAGTATGGGGTGATACAGGACTTACTCTAAGGTAGAGCAGGCATAATATTGCCTGTTATTTAGAGTGTTAATTGACTAGAAACGTTAGCAGACATGGAAAAAACACAACCACTGCACAAGTGAGTTACACTTCTCACAGAAACATGATAATACAAACTAGTTTATATGAAATTAAAACTCAGGCACCCTGCCTTTTGGACACATGAGTAATTATGTAGATGGCATAGCAAAAGTTGACAACAATAACACCTAAGTGAAATATATGAAGCCTGGCTCAAAAGGCAATGATTAACAAGCTGCAAAGAAGGCAAAGTTGAAGCCGAGTACAGCTGTGTGCCTTTTATTGGAAACACAGGAGGAGCAAGTTCCAAATTAAAACTTCTCACGGCGGATAAAAATGGAAAGGCTTAATCAAAATGGTAAGTAAAAAGGTCCTTTTCGAGGGAGCTGTGTCTTTACAGCACGTGCTCATCTATCTTGGAGACACTGAACTACAGTCACTTTCAGCATAGATACAAGTTGGTTTTGTCAAGGAAGGAGGAAAGATTGCAAAAAGGCATTATGAGGGCATTGAATGATATGTACAGTTGGATTTAATTAGGGCAAAGTGATAAGTGATGGCTTTAACACAAGAATTAACACAGATGGTCGAAAAAGACAAATTTAGTATCTTCAATCTGGAAAATGTCAGGCTTAGCATAGATAATGAAGTCCTAGAAAATAAAGAATGAAATAAAAGCTCTACTTGAAATGGCAAATGATTCTAGGAAGGAAAGCGTACACATACTATACTTAGAATTCCTGAGTAGATAATGACTGTATTAGCTTAGCTCACATTCTCTGCTATATAACTTAATGAGTCTGAAACCAGAAAACTTTTGGCAAGATAAAAAACATAAAGCTAAAAATTTTAGCCTTTTATTTTAGAATTAAAAAGAAAACAGTCCAAATTTTATATTACTTGTTATTAACTATTATGCCACAAAACATATAGTAGCCTATTCTAAAGTGATAATTAGGTCTATAGATATTATTCAGAAAGGCTGAGTCAATCATTAATTATTATGTCTTGACATAATTAATCTCCAAATTAATACTGAGAAAATAAATTAGTTATGCAATACCAACTCTAAGTCAAATTCTGTTATAGATATACATCCTCAGATACATATGTATATATCTATCATAGAATTATACATACTTCTATTTAAATTTCAGGTATCTGAAAGGCAATTATCAGCAAGGGCAACACTTGTAATTTTAGACAAAAGTAAAGAAGAAACCAATTTTAGCTTTTTAATGAAAGACTCAAAATAATTTAGAGAGAGAAAAAGAAGTTGGAAGGAAGGGAAGGAGGGAGGGAGGGAGGAAGGAAGGAAGGAAGGAAGGAAGGAAGGAAAGAAGGAAGAGGCTGATGTCAACAAACACAAGATAAATATGTCTGTGGCCAAGACAGAGATGCAAGCAATAACGAAGACCACAGCCTTAGGTCTAGCAGAGCCCAGGTCCACACACAAGCATCTCGAGTTTTGCTCCTTATAGAATAAAGCTGCCTCTAAGTAATGAGTATTGAAACCAAACTTGCCGAATTTAAACAACCAGGGGCTGCTGTTGATCTCCTTTGCTCAGAAAGGAGTTCCAAAAAATCTGTAATCAAAATGCCCCTGGACCCTTGCCTATGTGATTTGGAGGAGGCCAGGTTTAGCTGACTCTAACTTCTGCTTCCTCATCCTTACCACTGCAGGCAACATCAGACCACCTGTACATTCGATGGTTCTTGACAGGGTAATCAGAGTCTAGGGAGACGATGCAGTTGGAGAAAAAGTGAGACCAAATGAATTAAACAAAACTAAAGAAGGCAAGCAAACAAAACAATAGTGGAGCTGAGGGGAGAGAAGAAAATAATAATTCTTGGTAAACCCCCAAAAATGCAAGCAATGTGATTACAACTAACACTAAACATTTTTTAAAATCAACATTTACAATATGATATTACATAAAAATAATACAGCAATTTGAATATTATTTTAAGGATAATTGCATAAATGAGTAGACATATCATTTTCATAGAAGACATACAGTCCACCTAATGTGAGGCAGAGATAGTTTCATTTTTTTCTGTAGGGAAAATAATTTGTCTTGGAACGTGTTATGGGATGTTGTCCCATTCCTCACCGCTATGCAGAGCAAAACTGGTCATAAGTTAAGAAACATGTTTGAGTTTGTTGATGAGTTCTCTGTTCTATTGCTTTAGTTTGCTTACTTTCATCTGATGTATTGTAATTGCTATAATTTTATTATAAATTTGGATAACATGTAAATTATCCATCCTTATTTCCGTCTTTAAAAATGTCTTTTCTGGGCCTGGTGGCTCAGGACTATAATCCCAGCACTTTGGGAGGCCGAGGCGAGAGGATTGCCTGAGCTCAGGGGTTTGAGACAAGCCTGGGCAACTTGGTGAGACCTCATCTCTACAAAACATCAAAAAATTAGCCAGGCATGGTGGCGTGCACCCGTAGTTCCAGCTACTTGGAAGGTTCAGGCAGAAGGATCGCCTGAGCCCAGCAAATTGAGGCTGCAGTGACCATGGGCGTGCCACTGCACACCAGTCTGGGTGACAGAGACCCCAACTCAGGAAAAAAAAGTGTCTTAGCTATCCATAAGCATTTGCACTTTCGTATGAATTTTGCAGTTTATTTTGTTCTACTTAATTTTCTTTGAGACTTTTATTGCGACTGCATTGTATCCAAAAGCAATATGGAGAAAGCTTATATCTTTAAAATAATGATATTTTCAATGCGTGAGCAATTTCTGTCTCTCCATTTAATTAGGTATTTTTTTCTTTCAGTAGTATTATATTGTTTCCAAGAGTATTCTAATTTATTTAATATTGTTGGTGATGTTAAAAATGGTATATTTAAAAAAATATCCTTTTGCAAATTGTACAAATGGAGAAATTATTATTTTTAATAAATAGTGCATGTAGCTATCATTGTTCATTCTATATCTGTTTACATATTTATCACTTGCTTATTTTCAGTAGCTCTAACTAAAATGTTAGTTTTCTGTGGGATTTTTGCCTCATTTATCATTCTGTCTTCAGCCTCTTAAAAATATCTGACATACAGCTGATCTTAATAAATATTAACTGAATAGCTTGTGAAATTAATTAATAAATGCATAAACAAATTATAAACCATACTTTTCAAAACTCTAATTGGTAAAGTCTTCTGAAGAATTATACTCAATTCTTATAGTTTTTTAATAGATTTAAGTTTCTTGCTCATTTTAACAACCTTAATTCAGCACCCACCATCCTGCTACCATTTTAACAGCGTTCTTTGCCTCACCTGTATACTCAGTGGAATATCACTCCCTATTCCTTTATTTCTCTCTTTTCCAATCTCTGTCAGTCATCGCTAGTTATGTGTAAAGAAAATAGTGGTGCAGATAGAAGAAGTGAGAAAAAGGCAAAGGAGAGTGATTAGGATTTACAAATAGACAAGTATTTCATTTACTTCTTTTAGCATCTACACCCAGAAACTCTTTAACAAAGAAGAAATACATAAAGGTTTGGTAACACACAATGTTAAACACTAGAAAAACTTTGAATTTGATTTTTATAATGATATTGTTAAGGAGAAAAACTCTCAAAATTAAAAGTAACATAAACAAACAAAAACATCAATAAGTCAACTTAATTCATGAACATGCTACTTGCCCACGACCATCGCCATATAAAATCTCCTGGAGTTACGTATAACTAATCATTTTTTTCCCTAACGAGCACTTGCCTTGGTGCCCAACAGTTAAAAAGAAGTAAGATCTAAAGTTCTTTATACCATTTCTAGGTGTTTAGTCTCTTATTGTTATGCTTCACCTGTGGCAAATATTTTGGCTAAGGATAACCCCCTGCCAAGGATTAAAAGCCAGTACCCAGTTCCTGTCCTAGACCTGCAGAGAACAATTATAAGATACTGCTGCTCACATCCAATTTTTCTTTCTTGTACATGGCACAAACAAAATCTCCTGAAGTCATGGAACTTCCCAATTGATTACTGGCCACATATCAACTATTTTTCCAAATATGCTTGATATTAATTTTATTTTAGTAAATAAAGAAAGCCAAACCATACCAGCAGGACCAAAAACTATTTTTCAGTTCTGGCTGAGAAGGAAAGAATGCTAGTTTCTACATCTATCAAATGATAGGTCTCTCTACTGAGACTTCCAACAAAGGTGTTAAATACATCTTAGAAGACTTGATACAATTCAGTTCTTACAGCCGACCTTCTTTTTCATCTTTAAAAATATGAAAATAATGGAAATTAAAAAACAGTTTTTGGGAATTTAGGCTTTTCACATGTTTAAATTTCTCACTATATTTAAAAAATGATGAAATATAAAGTAAGACTAAAAAATACATAAACTGGAAACTAAATCCAGTATTGAGAATGTAAATTAGTTTCAACTGCACACAGGAAGTGAAAATTGGAAACCCTGATTCTTTAATTTATCAACATAGAATAATGATTGGCTATTTTAGGATACCAATTAAGGAAAATGCTCAGTAATAAAACCTTGAACAGAATTAACTCTATGTAAATCAATTTAAGGAAGAACCATAAACACACAAAAATTTTAACTGCAGTATGTTTTTTCCTATATTATCTAGGAACAACTTTTACTGTCATACTATTAACCTCAGGTAACATTGAGTCAGAAAATATACAAATTGCTAAATAATTGCAATGTTTTTTGTGAATATAAAGACCAGACAGGAACTTCTCTTTTACCTAGTATTTCGATATTTATTTATTTATTGAATCATTCATTCAGCAAAAAACATTATTTAGCAATGATAATGAGTACAGAGTCTGTGATATTCTTCCATGTACATTAAAGTGCAAACTCATTTTCATTTTCTGAGACCCTTTTGCTTATTTAGATATAAAATATATGGATTATAAAATTTAGGATAATTTTTTAAACATTAAATGAAATGAATGAAAATCATATGGGTAAGTATTTAGACCTCTATGTTCCAAATTTCTCTCTCACACACATATGATGATGTTTATTATGGTAACTGGACAATCCAGGACCACACTAGTTCCCACCTGGATCTTGAGGGAAGTAATCTGTCAGCACTTCTGCAATTCATTTGTGATACAACTGTGTGTTCTGCCCAGGTCATACTACCTGTCAGGTTCTGACCTAGAGAGTATCCAAGTGAGAGGAGATTGATACAAAAGGTCTTATTGCATTTGTTGGCATCTGGATATTATATTCAATACACACAGATTCATGGATGAACATACTTGATTAAAATAATGACAATAATACAAATGGAAGAATTCATGGTAAGAAGATGTGAATCAGAGAAGAAAATCATGTATAAAGAAAAATAGCGTAGGTTAAACTAAAAATAAGGGCGTTAATGTGCTTATAAGAATGTGGTGAGAAAAATCTGTCACTTTAACCGAAGCCATAATTTAATATAATGAACTAAGATGATATGTAATCCGGAATAACAAGTTGAAGAGAAATCATTTAGAATATTTGACAATAATCTGACAGTCCTGTGGAATATTTTCTGATTTGAAGTTGCAGGAGAAAAATTGCAGGAGAAATTGTGTACTGTCTTATAACTAACGTTTATAAATTTGCCTGCAAGCTTACTAAAACGTATAAGCAAATTCTGTGTTGAGTATGTTTTATTAAACAAACTAAACTTTGTCTTCTCGTCGTAGGCAGAACCTTGCACCAGAGTTCCATGGCTTTGGAGGCAGCCATTTTGAATGCTGTTGGACGGCAGCTAATTCACTTGAGAGCAGCATCACAAGTAAGAAGTAAGATTAAATGTCATTTTAATTTTCTTCAGTAAAATTAAACATTACTAAATTTGAAGAATAATTAAATAAAAGGTATTTCCAGATAAGCCTTGTATGCTTGAAATAAAACATTAGTCAGCTGTCTCAAGAATGCAAGTTTTATCTGTTAATAAGAAGAACATGTCTTTGGCTTAACGCACTGCCAATATTCAACATATTCTCACACACATGCACATGCACATACACAATTGAAATAGAACATTGAAACTATTCTTTGGAATTAATTTATCCACTTTCCAAGACCAAGCACATGGTTATATATTAGAGGAAGGCTTATATATGAACACTTCCTCCTTTACTCCTCTCCTTGTTCAAATGAGCCATTAAATCTTGAACATTTTGTGTGAACTCTTGGGACATATTCACAAATTATGTTGCTCTCTTTTGTATGACTTCATATACCTTATGAGAGGAAATAAGAATTTCTTGTAAGATTTCTTAAGTCACCTGGGGTAATAAAATAATAAGGCAATTTTATAAACCATTACTAGAATTAATGATACAATGTTAAATTATTATGAATTGCTATACAAGCTAAAGATACATGTAAAATTAGTAAAGTCATTTCCACAAAAAGAGGAACTATCTGAAGGAACTTTGAAAAACAGTGATTCAACTTCTGGATAAGAAATAGTTTTCAAATTTTTAAAACCATGCACACATGTAACTAATAGACAAACATAATTGCACTTTATTTTGGATTTTAATTACTTTCAATTGCCACATACTTCACATATGAGGGGAGACCCCCCAAAACCAGACATTTATTCACTGACAAACTTCTGCAAAGCCAAAGAAACCATCAAGAAAGCAGGGAAACAGTCCATAGACTGGGAAAAAAATATTTACCATCTGTATGTCTGACAAAGTCCTAACATCTAGGATCTACAAGAAAGTCAAATATCCCAAAGAGAAAAAGAAAAAAAAAACCATACAGCCACATTACTAAGTAGGCAAAAAGATATGAATAGACACTCCTCAAAAGAAGACCTACGAGCAGCTAACATACATGAAAAAATGCTCAGTCTCACTAATCATCAAAAAATTGCAAATTAAAACCACACTGAGATACCACCTAATTCCAGTCAGGGTGGCCATCATCAATAACTCAAAAACAATAGATGCTGGAGAGGATGTAGGGAAAAGGGAACACTTCTATTCTGTTGGTGGGAGTGTAAACAAATACTACCTCTGTGGAAAACAGTTTGGCGATTCCTAAAAGATCTAAAAATCGACCTTCCATACGGGCCCTGCAATCCCCCTACTGCCAATCTCACCCTTCCCCCCTGACAGTTTCCCTCAACTGCCAATCCTTTTCTTATAGTATTATGCTAATTGTTCAAAGTCTGCTTATGAGTGAGAACATGTGGTACTCAGTTCTTTTTTCTGTGACAGATCACTC
>CAUYQG010232183.1:0-21840 GCA_963574415.1 Tarsius wallacei | reverse complement strand
CACACCCGGCTAATTTTTTGATTTATTGTAGAGATGAGGTCTCGCTTGCCCAGGCGGGTCTCGAACCTGTGGGCTCAGGCAATCCACTCACCTCAGCCTCCCAAAGGCGCGGGATTACAGGCTGAGCCACCGAGCCCGGCTAATAAAGATTTTTTTAAACATATTTTTTATTATAAAATTGTGGGGTACAGTTAAGGGTTAGGTATACAAATGTGCATCGTTCAGGCACCCTTGTTAATAAGGGGTGTCTCCTCATCCCCAGACAGATATTGACTACCGTTAGTCCCACCCCCCAAAATAAAAATTTTTTTAAAACCCTAAATAGGCTTACATTTACCTAAATTGCTTACACAACATATTTCCTTTTCATAGTAACATGTGTTAAGATTAACCTAAAGCTGCTCTTAACATGTCTCAAATTCAGCCTGGAGCTTTCCCCACACCCAGAGAACTAACTGTCCCCTACCTGGACATGAAATGGACCACCACCCATTTGTGTGCCAATCACTGAGAATTTGCTCAACTAAATTCTGTGAAGCTTAATTTGCCTAAGGTTTCTCTTTAATACATGAATGATTTGGCAAATTGATTATCTTTTGTGACGCTGCTTTAATGTGCTCAAAAAACAACCCACTTCCTCGAGACAGTTATTTTTACAAGAACAGTGCACAAAGGAACGAAAGGCAAAACACTGATATCCTTAAGCCCAGGCCCCATCAAGAGTCTCTGCTGTCCCTCAGTGAGCGGATTTAGCATGCCAGCCCATCCTCCGCAGAAAAGACCAAACTAGCTTATGACTGTGGTGTGTATGGAGTCGCAGTAAGCTGGGATCACATCGCACTGTCCACGCCAGCAGAGACAAGTCACACCGCTCACAGTACACATCAAAGGAAGACCTTGGTGCACCCAGAGCGTTTTCACAGCTAAAAAGTAAGCACCAGCAACACCCCAGGTGGAGACACAAACATGTGAATGTAACATGTGGCTGGTAGACGGAAGTGTTTTGAAGTTTCATGTCAGGGAGGTCACCGGGTGCCAATCAAACTGGCACAACGTCTGCCTACCCTATCCCAGCCACCACCTGGACGACCACCAATCCTGACTACATCTAAGGGGGCTTTTCAATGTGATGTTAACACATGATCAATACCAAAAACACAAGAAAAATTCCAAAAGCCAGTGCTAGATACTTTCTCCCAAGTGTAGCGATCTTTCCACCTTTCATTTCACTAGCCTTCCCTTAATAATGTTGGAGGTAATAAATGTTTCTATGAGATCCTGTTTTTCCAGATTCTCTAAAATATTTAATCGATACCAAAGAAAAAGTTTCTAGTTTGAAGGAAGAGAATGACATAATATTCTCAGAGCTTTTAATACTTAAGCAAATCTCTGTTATTTTCTCTCTTTTCTCATTTCCTTCCTTTTTTCCTCCTTTTAAACAGACTATTTTTTTTAGCAGTTTCAGGTTTACAGCCAAATTGAGCAGAAAGGACAGAGAGTTCCCATATACCCCCTAACACACACAAGCACGCCCCCCCCGCAATATCCCAAATGGTGCACTTGCTACAATCAATGACCCTACACAAACGCATATCACCACCACCCAGAGTACAGTTTATATGAGGGTTCACTCTATGCTGTAGGTTTTGACAAATGATTAATCACACACACCCAACCATGATGTATCACATAGTAATTTCAGTGCCTGGAAAATTCTCTGTGCACCACTCTTTGATTCTCCTGACAAACATATGGTATGTAGCATTGTAAGATTGGTTTCTTTCCCTTACAATAAGCATTTAACTTGCTTTCATGTCATTTCATGGCTTGATAGCACATGTCTTTCTACTGCTGAATAATAACCCAAGGTCTGGATGTACCACAGTTTAAGTTGGAGTCTCACTCTGTTGACCTGGCTGGAGTGCAGTGGCACACTCACGGCCACCCCGGCATCAACCTGCTGGGCTCCAACGATCCTTCCACCTCAGCCTTCCAAGGAGCCGGAACTACAAGTGCGCACTACCACACCCAGCTAATTTTTTATTTATTGTCGAGACAGGGTCTCACCAAGTTGCCCGGGCTGGTCTCGAACCCGTGGGCTCAGGCAATTCACTCGCCTCGGCCTCCCAAAGTGCTGGGATGACAGACTGCACCACCGAGCCTGGCCTATACCACAGTTTAATCTATCTACTCACCTACTGAAGGACATCTTGGTTGCTCCCAAGTCTTGACAATCATGCGTAAAGCTGCTATAAACATCCATGTGCAAGTTTTTGTGTGTACATAAGTTGTTGACTCACTTGGGCAAACACCAAGAAATGCAATTGCTGGATCGTATGTAGAGTACATTTAGTTTCAACAGAGACTGCCAAACTGTCCTTAAAAGCGGCCGTGCCACACTGCATTCCCAGCTACAAAGAATGAGCACTGCTGTTACTCCACACATTCTCCAGCATCTGGTGCTGGCAGTGTTCTGGATTTCAGCCCTCCTAATAGGTGTGCAGGGGTAACTTGTTTTAATTTGCATTCCCTGATGATGTGTGGGGGAGGAGCATTTTTTCACAGGCCCAGCTGCCATATGGATACCTAGTTTGGTAAAATGTCTGTTCAGGTCTTTTGCCCATTTTTCAATCAGGTTGTTTATTTTCTCACTGCTGAATTTTAAGAGTTTTGTGTATATTTCAGTTAACATGTCTTTATCAGATATGCCTCTTGCAAATATTTTCTCCCAGCCTGTAGCTCGTCTCTCATTATTCTGACAGTGTCTTTTGTGGAGAAGTTTTTAACTTTAATGAAGTCCAGCTTATGCCTTCAGTGCCACATCTAATAAAGTTATTGCCAAACCCAAGGTCATCCAGGTTTTCTCAAATGTTATCTTCTAGGAATTTTATAGTTTTGCGTTTTACATGTAGATCACTTGACTACATGTATGTGAGTCTTTTTCTGAGCTCTCTTTTCTATTTCGTCAACTTGTCTTTCTTCTTTCATGTCTTCTAAAGACTACTGTATCTTTATGGTAAGTCTTAAAGCTGGGTAGTGTCCGTCCTCCAACTGTGTTCTTCTCTGTCAATATCATGTGGGTTGTCCTGGAGCTTTTGCCTCTCCACGCAAACTTTAAAATCAGTTTGTCGCTATCCACAAAATAACCTCCTGGTATTTTAATCGGGATTGTGTTGAATGTATACATAAAGTTGGAAAAAACTGACATCTTGACAATATTGAGTCTTCCTATCCATGAGCATAAAATACCTCTCCATTTATTTAGTTCATCTTTGATTTCTTTCATTAGTTTTGTAGTTTTCCTCATATAGATCTTTCCTATATTTTGTCAGATGTATACCTATAAGCATATAGACATACATACTTACGAGAGCCAACAATTAAGTTCACAAACTCATTCTCAAAAAAGTGCTATATACCTCATGGCTGAATATCTCTACAGTCACCTTCGAAGTACTCCCCCTTGGGAACACTAGCGTCTAGTCCACCCATCAAAGCAATTTTGAAACTCTTTTTCTGGAATGGCCATCAGAGCTGTCATCATATTACCCTTGATGTCCTGAATGCCATCAAGTGTCTTCAGTATTTCTTTATCTTCAAGTAAAGAAAAAAGTCATCGGGGGCCAGATCAGGCGAGCGTGTATGGGGGGGGGTTCCCAATACAGTTATTTGTACCGTGCTGCCAATGTAAGCCCATGGTGGAAAGTTCATGAACTTAATTGTCACACCCCAACAAATAACAACAATGGCTCTGATGGCCATTCCAGAAAAAGAGTTCCAAAATTGCTCTGTTGGGTAAGCTAGGTGTTGGCATAGATTCATAGCTTCCCAAGAAGAGTACTTGGAAGGTGACCCTAGTGATATTCAGCAATGAGGTATGTAGCATTTTTTCTAGGATGGTTTGCGAACATAACTGTCAGACCTCATATTTATAAGTATTCATTATTTTGGTTGCTAATGCAAAGGGTATTGCATTTTCATTTCAAATTTATCCTGTTCGTTGATGGCATATTGGAAAGTGACTAGCCTTTGTATGAACCTTGTATCCCACAACCTTACTATAATTGCTTCTTAGTTCCAGGAGTTCTTCTGTAAATTTCTTTGGATCATATCACGTGTAAACAAAAACAGTTTTATCTCTTCCTTCTCAATCTTCATACTTCTTATTTCCTTTTTTCCTTTTTTTTTTTTTTTTTTTGTCTTATAACATTAGGTAGGACTTTCAGTATACTGTTGAAAAGAAAAATTAGCCAGGCGTGGCAGCACGCACCTGTAGCTCCGGCTACTTGGAAGGTTGAGGCGGAATGGTCACCAGGGCCCTGCAGGTCGACGCTGAGGTGGCCATGAGCATGCCACTGCACTCCAGCCTGGGCAATGGAGTGAGACTCCAACTCAAAAAAGAGAAGGAAGGTGACAGAGGACATTCTTGTCTGGTTCCTGATCTTAGAGGGAAAGCTTTTAGTTTCTCACCATTAACCTTATTGTTGTCTATAAAGATTTGTAGATATTCTCTATCAAGTTGAGTTAGTCTCCCTCTATTCCTAGTTTACTGAGAGCTTTGATGATGAGTGGGTGTCAAATTTGGTCAAATGCTTTTCTGTATCTATTGATATAATCATGTGATTGTTCTTCTTTATCCTAGTGATGTAATTACATTTATTTTTCTTTTGGTAAAGACAGCGGTTTCACTATGTTGCCTGGGCTGGTCTCAAGTGATCCTCCCACCTCATCCTCTCAAAATACAGGGATTATAGGCTTTAGCTAATACGCCTGACCCTACATTAATTGATTTTTGAATGCTAAACCAGCCTTGCATACTTAGGATAAACTCTACTTGGTCATGGTGTATAATTCTTTTTATATATTGTTGGATTTGATTTGCTAATATTTTGGTGCTTTTTTTTTTTTTTTTTTGTATCTATGCTCCTGAGAGAGATTAGTATGTAATTTCTTCTTCCTGTAATGTCTTTGTCTGTCTTTGGTATTAGGCTAATGCTGGCTTCAAACAATAAGTTACAAAGCATTCCCTCTGCTTCTAGCTTCTGAAAGAAATTATAGAGAACTGGTATAATTCCTTCCTTAAATGTTTGGCAGAATTCACCAGTGAACCCATCTGGGCATGGGGCTTTCTGTTTTGGAAGGCTATTAATTATAGATTCAACATATTTAATAGTTATAGACCTGTATAGATTGTCTATTCATTTCCCTAATTTTTATTATAAAATTGCATGATATTTCTCTCAGAAACACCAAATTCACAGGTGTATTATCTATGAAAATGCAGGATGCTCACTTGTTCTCTAATAGTCAGGTAATATAGTATTGCAATATAAGCTAGCTATATGAATATTCTAAGGCAGGCAAAAGATGACCAATGAATCTTTAAAAGTACATATTCTGAAAAAGCTCCAGGAAAATTGAAAATTACATTGTTTAGCCTTTGCACTCGGATGTCTCCTCTGTGGGGAACGTAAAGAAGATTGCTGGTGATTATACATGATAAACTTACATCGGTGCAAATTTTTCAAAAATGTATGTTTCCTTGAAGTTTTCCATTCAAGTGGCATGAAAAAGCAAATAAAGAGATGGACTATATACTGAGAAATATGTAAAAAAAAATCAGCTGGCGTTACGTTGAAAGAGAATGTGTGAAGTGCTTTCACAGTAGTGCCGACAAGTCTTTGTAATAGAAGGCAGCATTTGTACAAGAAAGGCAGCTGTGGGTATACCCTTTGTATTGCAAGACATAACTTTAAAAGACAGATAAGCAAGTTACTGTAGCCTTAAAAGAAAGAGACTTTCAAAGTTGAAGGCAGAGCATATCAAAGTATGGAATGACACAGATCAAATATATCCACCTGCACTAAGTCTGGAAAAGTAAAATGGGAAAAGTAATATTCTTTTGATAAATTTCATTTTGTGGGTTTCGTAATTTACAATTAGAAATTTCTTTTCCATGTATTTAGTTTGCAGAAGAATGGCAAAACAAAAAGACGAAAGTGAGTTATAAGCAGCAGTGAAGATGAGTTAGATTTAGATGTTTATACAGATAAGTTAGAAAAAAAAACACTGATGTAGAAGAAAGCAATAGTTGCGACAGTGATATCATCCCACTAAGAAGAAAACAGGCAAAAGTAATGGAAAGTGTTAGTAGTTTCAAAGAAGTAAAAAATAACATACCGCCAAGTGAAGAATGGGAAGATGCTACAGAAAAAGACAATCCCCAGGGAGAATAAATTTTGTTGTACATCTATCTTCTAACAACAAATAGCAAGCAATGTAAGAGAACTGACTATTTTATTCTGTATTTTACAAATGAATTAGTGAATAGTGTAATAAGAGAAACAAATCATCATGCAGATGAAAAAAATTAAGGAAAAAGCAGCCATCACCCAAACTGAGTTGGCATTAAGTGGTATGACATTGACCAACAGGAATTTTTAGCTTTTATCGCAGCTATCCCAAATATGGGAATAATTCAAGTATCTAATTTGCAAGAGTACTGATCAACTACTTTCAATAGTAATTTTACTTCAGAAGAGAAAAGTTTATGCTAATCTTCTGGATTCTTCACTTGAAGACACCCCGTGTCAAGTGACGGGATGATCAGAACTCATATTCAAAAGGCCAATAATTATTTGGAATACAGCGATTCAAGATTTTCACAATATTTCACACCAGATTAGGTAAATTGTGTTTATGAATCTGTTGTTCAATGTAAAGGGCAAATATCATTTGTAACATACAATCCAAATAAGCCTCATGAATACCTAATGGGGTATATGCATTTATGCGCTAGCTGATTCAAAAGCAGAGTATCTTTCTTCAATATTTCCTTGCTATGGCTGCAAAATATCCAAAAACATCATTGCACCAGAATTCCATTACATTTGGATAAAAAGTGTTGGGAAAAAAAGTTCCCAATGCAGAAGGATACCACATGTTTACTGATAGATATTATACTAGCATTGTCCTAGCAGAAAAGTTACTAAAGATGAATGTCATTTTACTGGTACAAAGTCAACTGAAGGGGAATGCCAGCACAAATTTTAAAAAGTCAAAGTTTTTAATGGAAAAAAAAAAAAGGAGCATACAGGAAAAATAATCTTAGGCTTCTTGTGTGGAAGGACAAAAGGATTGTTACAATTCTCAGCACTTGTAATGCAGGAATGAAATCTACCACAAGGGCGTTATGTGATAGAAATAATATATCAGTCAAAAAGCCTGAAATGATTCTAAATTATATTGCAAATGTGAGCGGTGTGCATTGTTTGGATCAATATGTATCTATATATAATTTTTTTTTGCAAAAATCTTTAAAATAATGGAGGAAAGCATTCTTCTGGGAACTAGAAATATATGTTATTAACTCCTATATACTATACCAAGCATCAAAAAAAAAGGAAAAACCTATGTTCCATTTAAAATTTGTCAAGACTCTGATCAATCAGTGGAGAAGTGGCTTTCAGAAATCACTAGTGACATCATCTTCAAACACCAGACTGGACAATAAGTTACAGACTGGACAATAAGTTACATATTATTAATGTAGCAGGAAGAAAACAGAGACTGTATTGTCTGCTCGAATAGAAAAACACCAGGTGGAAGACTGACAAATTTCTATTGCGCAACATGCATCAGTGAACCCGCAATGCATGCTGGTGACTGTTTCACACATTACCATGTTAGAAAAGCGTAAGATATAAAATCTTGATTTTTTTGGTCTAAACAAGGTCCTCAATGTCCAAAATTCCATTATAAACCACAAATCATCACAATAAAATAATTGGCTCCCCTGCTACACTATTTAACATGAAGTGATTCGTTTTTTACTATTTCGTAAAAACATTTGGTCAAGTGGCTGGTAGGTAATCGGCGAGATGTCTCCGAGTGCCAGGGGTTAAAATTAGAAGACTTACGCATTTAAAAAATCATTTTACTATCTGTCTTCTTGAGTCCCAAAGTAAAGATGTTCCACTATTTTCCATTTTTTTTCTGGAAGGTTTTGGGATATATTTTTTAGCTAAAATTCTCTATAACTGTTCTCGCTTGTTTTATTGTCGTGGTGAATGTAAACAAAATCTAGACAAGCACTACTGGGGAGCATACAAATGTCTATTCCGAAATAAGAAATGCCTTCTCTTTGCGTTTTCATATCAATGAGGCAGGCTACATCTGCTATAAAAGGAATACCTCACGAGGGCAATTCATTTGAAAATTATAGCTAAGTGTGCAAAGCACTGGACTCCACACAAACACAATATAATAATTACCTGGCGTATTTAACTGTTTCTTTAAGAGTGAGCAGTAAACCAATTAAGAATAAAGTCTTAGAATATTAGAATAAAGGATCAACTAAAAACTCTTTGGATAGCACTACCACATAAAGCAGTTAGTACAGCCTGAGAAACCAGGCAGGGAGAAAAAAATCCAGGCAGCTGAGCTGAGACACCAGATAGGAGGGGGGCAATGTTGGTCATGCAGCCCCTCCAAGATCTCAGCAGATAGCACAGGGAACAGAAAAACAGCACAGCAGAGCTCAGCAAACCTGAGGATCGTGAGAAACACCACACTTTTGTTTCAAGACAACAGATTTGATGATGATTTTTTATACAACAATAAGTAATAATACAACAACATAAAATATCTTCATAATGGGTTAAAAATGATCTGTCGGCCAGGCTCGGTGGCTCAACCTGTAATCCCAGCACTTTGGGAGGCCGAGGCGAGTGGATTGCCTGAGCCTATGGGTTTGAGACCAGCCCAGGCAACCTGGCGAGACCTCGTCTTTACAATAAAATAAAAAACAGCCGGGCGTGGTAGAGTGCACCTGTAGTTCCGGCTACTCAGAAGGCTGAGGCGGAAGGATCGCTGGAGCCCAGAAGGTCGACACTGGGGTGGCCATGAGCATACATACCACTGCACTCCAGTCCGGGCAAAGGAGTGAGACCCCAACTCAAAAAAAAAAAAAAAAGATCTGTCAAACGTAGTCAAATTTATAAAAGAAATTATCCTTCCATTCCTTTTGTTACCCATTAACCACTAACTCAAAAGTCACTTTTAGAAAGCGAGTTAATATTCTTTAGTATTTTTCCTTCTATGCATATTCTGGCAATTTGATATTTCACGTTTCAATGTTGTAAGTTATAATAACGTAAAATGCCATTTAGTACCTTGTACAGTAAGTAGCCTTTCCAAGATTTTCAATTTTCAAAATCCAGTTTGAAATTTAAAATCTTCTTGCTATTTCTTACATGGTCAGACGAGGTTGGTTCACCACCCTGAGATGACCCAAGAAGAAACCTAGCAGCCAGCAGCAGATCACCAAAGCCAGCAGTTGGGCAACAGAACCAGCCCAGCAAAGTTGTCACCATTAGGAATGTGTGTCACTGGGTCAGAGGACAGGAAACCAGGGCAGGTAACAGCGGACAAGATCAAGGAAAGAGGGTTGGGAAAAGAGCCCAAAACGCTAGTCTGGAACTCAGGGGTAAGTGGAAGAATGGGAAGTCCTGGAGACAGAAAGACAAAGCCCAAACCTGAAGGGTGTACAAGACAGGATGCCAAATCAGGAGTCTAGAAAAGGAAGAACATAAGGTTTACAAGGCCCTGCTAGATGAGCATTGGATATATCCTGAGCTAGGAAAGAAACACTGGCCCGGTCAGGTCAGCAGGAGGTGGGAGGGAAAGGGGATCACTGTCTAATGGGTACAGAGGAAGACTAACCCTTTGCACTCAGCGACATCTCACAGATTGCCTACCAACAACTCGACTGCGCTTTTTTACAAAATAGTGAAAAACAAATCATTTCATATTAAACAATATAAACCAATTATTTTGTTGTAATGATATCTGACTTAAAATGGAATTCTGGACATTGAGGACCTTACTTAGGACAAAAGGATAAAAATTTTATATCTTATATTTTTCTAATGTGTGGTAACGTGTGA
Organism: Tarsius wallacei; assembly: GCA_963574415.1. Taxonomy (NCBI): domain Eukaryota; kingdom Metazoa; phylum Chordata; class Mammalia; order Primates; family Tarsiidae; genus Tarsius; species Tarsius wallacei. Next base: position 11,893 of record CAUYQG010232183.1, on the reverse strand, counting down.
AACGGTCACCGGTCACCGACATGCATTGCAGGTTCACTGATGCATGTTGTACAATAGTAAATGTCTTCCACCTGGTGTTTTTCTATCCAAGCAGACAATGTAGTCTCGTTTTCTTCCTCCCACATATAATTTATTGTCCAGTCTGTTGTCTGAAGAAGATGTGGAAGGACACACTCATGATTCCTGAAAACCGCTTCTCAACTGATTGATTCTATCTCAGGACAGATTCCATCTCTTGATTTGCCTTTTCATGCAATTTGAATGGAAAACTTCAAGGAAACATATATTTTTGAAAAATGTACGCGGGCATAAGTTTGTTTATGTCCCCTGAGAGGGGACATTGGAGTGCAAAGGGTTAAAAAGTCAGCAGACAGATGCCAGGGTTGGCTGCTCAGCAGTGCGGATGTACTTTATGTCACAAATCTGTAAGTTTTACAGCGGTGCAAATGGTAAATCTCATGTTATGCACATTTTACCCAAAAAAGTGTTTTTTTGTTTGTTTGTTTTAATGAGGAGAAAAGAAATGTTCTCTAGCTTCATTGATCAAAATCACTGGGTCTCTTCAATTTCCCTGAGAACATTCCTGTGATTTTCCAAACCATCACAACACAAAGAATACTCTTTTAGATTGAACTTTCAGCAAGAAATTAATTCAAATGTGAATGCTGCTACCCCTGGGGGAAAGTAAGCTGTGGGCAGCATTTGCAGGCCAACTGAGTCAGAGGTAGCCATTTTTCTCTCAAATGTGTGTGTGTATATGTATGACATGTACTACATATGTCTTACTTATACACAAAGTAAGATTATTTATTTGTTTGTTTGTTTGTTTTGAGTTGGAGTCTCACTCTGTCACCCAGACTGGATACAAAAACGTAACAGTAGCTTGTTGTGAAATCCCCTTCACCCTTTTCCCTGGAGTGAGAGAGCACAGCAGTGAGACTGCCATTCCCAGGGTGGGGAGGGTGCAAAACCAGGGGCCAGAAGGGAACACGGCCACCCTCAACCACAATGCAGATAAAACCAAAGTCACTCATTGCTAATTTAAGAATTAGAGCAACAGTAACTGCCTTTTTACAGCTGATTGAAGCTGCTACCAAAACAACCTTCGTAGGTATTCAAGAAGGCAATGTTGTGTTTAACACAAACACAAATTAATTAAATAATGGAAGGAAGCACTTAAGAATAAAAAATGTTGGCCAGGCTCAGTAGCTCAGCCTGTCATCCAGCACTTTGGGAGGCCAAGGCGAGTGGATTGCCTGAGCCCGCGGGTTCGAGATCAGCCTGGGCAACTTGGTGAGCCCTTGTCTCTACAATAAATAAAAAAAAATATTAGCCGGATGTGGTAGCATGCGCCTGTAGTTCCAGCTACTTGGAAGGCTGAGGTGGAAGGATCACTGGAGCCCAGCAGGTGGAGGCTGCCATGGCCGTGAGCATGTCACCACCCTCTTGCCTGGGTGACAGAGTGAGACTCCAACTCAAAAAAAAAAAAAAAAGAATAAAAACTATTAAGGAAAAATAATCCAGATGTAAAATTTTGCTTCAGGTAGTTAGGCATTAAAACTATCTTTTCAAGGTGCCTTCAAATAAGTAGTAATTTACAGTATTTAGATGTCAGACTTTCAACGGACTCCACCCTCTGAAACACAGCAAAGATTCATGATTCTCCAAGCACATGTAACTTACCACAAAGCCCACATGCCTTGATAACCCTTCCTTACACAACAGAGAATCCACAAGAAGCTCAGTTTTGGGACTTCTCAGCTCAGAAAAAAACCAGGAGGAAGAGTGGACAGACCAAACATAACCACTGAAAGACAGTCTGATGTCTTATAGTCTGACCTCTACAAAAGACGGAAGAAAATCCCAGGGTGTGAATGGAGACAGGGTATGACAAGGGGCATTCGTACAACAATCCCGAATCCCCAGGGGAGGGTTCGCTTCTGCTGTGCAGTCTTCGTTCAACAATATAAGGAGTACTTGATGCATTTTTTAAAGACTGAATAAAAATTCCAAAAATTTAAAAAGGGGTTCTGGTCTATGACATAGAAGACTCTTATAGGCTACATACGCACCCAGTGAGAACACCAGCCAGTGTCAAATAAAGGAGACATGACTTTATTTTTGAGTTTTTCACACTAAAAGAAACTATTTATAAGCTATCGGAGATTATCTGCCTAAGAAAAACTAATGTCCTCTCCTCTGAAATCTCTAAGCAAATATTTGAAGGCTGGAACACGAGGGCAGCTTGTGTGTGTTCTCTCCTTTGTTACTGTGCTCTGCAGCCTTGAGGCCAGCTTGCAGGCGGAAGACCAGGAGGCTGGGGTCTCTTCCCTCCAAGAGCCCAAACTCAAGAACTGTGTGTTCACGCATTCCCGCTGTTGAAACCAGGGGTTTGTAAGTTCTGAAGGTGAGAGCCTTTCTTCATGTTATCCCTCCTCTGTTTTCTCTCATCAAGACACCATCAGAATCTACTATTTACTTGTCACCCTGTATAAAATCATTTTATTCACTTAAATGTCACACTTTTTACTCCCAAATTTTATTTTGTCTCAGATGACTAAAATGACACTTGGATAGACAGTGTGTTGTTATTAGCAATCAACTCACACGCAACCAACGCAAATTGGCATGTGGGGAATTAACTTAGGGGAAAGGCAGAAGGGAGGAAAAAAGAGAAAAGAGGAACTTCTGGCTTTTGCGTCAAAGAAATATTAAATTTATTACAGGTCCGCCAAAGTGAATCATCTGTCTGCTGACAAGCCTCGTTTTCACTGTCTATCTGTGACTAGGAGGAAAGTCACTAATGCAAGAAATAGTTTTGCTATAGACTGCATGATTTTGACTGCTTTAATAATGGAAACTGACATACGGCATCTTCCTCTCCTTACACAGTAACTTCTTATAATTATAACTGGAAGAAAAATGCCAAGTGGTGCCCACAGCCAGCTGACTCTTCACACGAGGACTGAAGAGGAACAAGCCTTATTGTAAATACATGCTCCTTCACAAGTGCTATGATTAAATATTCGCACTCACTTTCCTCAGTCAAAAAGGAAAGAACCCACACTGAGCTGCGGTTTGATCTTCTCCTCCCCAGGGTAACTGTCCCTTCTTCCAGTACTTTCAGAGTGTGTGTTTGGACAAGGTGGACTGGGAGTGGGGCAGGTGTGTATGTGTATATGTGTGTGTGTGTGTGTGTGTGTGTGTGTTCTGCAGAGCAGCCCGGTGTGTGTGTGTGTGTGTGTGTGTGTGTGTGTGTATGTGTGTGTTCTGCAGAGCAGCCCGGGTCTGCTGCCTCTGGAGTTTTCAGTCATCTGCAGCCCTGCCTGCCCTCCAGCAGTGGCACACCAGCTCTACTGGGGTCAGCGTCACCACCCCAGATTCCTCCGTCAAACAAGTGACCCACCAAGCTCCACAGTCACCACCATGCAACACAGGCCTGAACAAGTAACAACCTGCTCTTACGCACTGGTGTGTGATGCACAGTGGAACTAAAATCACAGGAAAATGCGATCTGGAGCAAGAATCAACAAGTCCACACATTTCACAAGGTTAGTAGTTATAATTTTCAAGAACAAAGTCGTTGAAAAGGTTTTGAGTATCGTTAAAATTAACGAGACTGAAGGTCGGGCACAGGTTAACTCCGCCTTCAAGGCAGAAGCAGAGCAGACCATTCTGGTTTGGTTGCAAGTGCCTGGTCTTGGAACGTCACGTGTCACAGCAGTTGAAACACCAGTTTAATGTGAGAAGGTCTCAAGTGGCTGATCAGAAACAAGAGGCACAGGCTGCACGTGACACTGCTTTGGATTTGCTGACACAACATCATTCCACCTCTCCTGGGAGCAAGCGTCGTCCTCGGTGGCGTTTAGAGAAAGGCCAAGCATGAAACCACAGGCCAGTCAAGTAATGGTTTTATTCTTTTAGTCATGTTTCTTTCAAGTGGAAGATGCCTAACATGCTCTGCTTCTGACAGGGTTTATAAGCAGAACTCTGAGAAGCATCTGAACACAGAAAAATAAGAGCTCCCAACAAACTGTGGTGGACAGTCACGCAGCTGAGTTCCCACCCTGCTGATGGCTTTGGGAGGACTTTGAAGACCTAGTTTCCACAGAAATGAAACTCTAAAAACTGCCCAAATCCATGGGTTTGATCCCATGAAAGAAAAACAAAGTATAACATAAGCCACAGCATAACCAGCTATACTGACAGCTCTGTTCTGAGAAAAGATAGGTAACATGAGCATTGGAAAAGGAAGTTCAAGTACACGCATCAGGTTAATGCCTTCTACACACCAGTTTTTCATTTTAACACACACACACTGTGCTCCTTTATCATACCTTATAATCTACAAAAAGGCAACATCTTTTTTTTTTTTTAGTTGGAGTCTCACTCTGTCGCCCAGGCTGGAGTGCATTAGCACACTCATGGCCACCCCGGCGTTGACCTGCTGGACTCTGGCGATCCTTCTGCCTCAGCTTTCCGAGTAACCAGAAGTATAGGCGCACGCTACCGCACCCAGCTATTTGTTTATTTATTGTACAGACAAGACCTCGCCAAGTTGCCCCAGCTGGTCTCAAACCCGTGGGCTCAGACAATCCACTCGCCTCAGCCTCCTAAAGTGCTGGAATTACAGGCTGAGTCACCAAGCCTGGTCTCAAGGCAACATCTCTTATGTCTTACAGTGAAAGAATACCGCCAGGCTCAGTGGCCCAGCCTGTAATCCCAGCACTTTTGGTAGCCCGCGGGTTCGAGACCAGCCCAGGCAACTTGGCGAGACCTCGTCTCTACAATAAATCAAAAATTAGCTGGGTGTGATAATGTGTGCCTGTAGTTCCAGCTACTTGAAAGGCTGAGGCAGAAGGATCATCGGAGCCCAGCAGGTCAAGGCTGCGGTAGCCAGGAGCGTGCATAGCACTCCAGCCTGGGCGACGGAATGAGACTCCAACTCAAAAATTAAAATTAAAATTAAAATTAAAATTAAAAAAAGAAAGCATACCACTGTTAAATCCTGAATTTGCCATGAATTTTGAAGTTCATCACTCATGTAATATCTGAATTCCACAATTCTGACGGCCTTTTACCAGAGGGATCCAAAAATCTTTATATAGTACATACATGAAGTAAGCTCAAGTGTAACCTTAGTGCTTAAGTGGAGAAACAGACCGCACTAATAATAGACCATGCAATACCACCTTCTCAAAGGAAGCCTTCCTCCCCTTGTCCAGCCAAAAAACACTGTACTACTAGTTTTCCTTGGAACATTATCAAGTGTAGACATCTACTATGTGATAATATATATTCAATCCATTTATTTATTAAATGTTGCCTTGTTTAAATGTGCTTTGTCCCCCCAAGGCAAAGCACACACCAAATGAAAATCAGCAGCGCGGCAATTGTCCCCTGCTCCTAAATTATAAGTCACCGGCTCTTCTGTATACTTTGACAACTTCCTAACAAAAATTTAACATAATAGATTTTTACTCCAATTTAATAACATTGTTAGACTGAATACTGTACCAAAATAATAACAGAGTCTGCTTCAATAAAAGTGGAATTGTAATCTGAGGACAAATTTCAGTCAGTTTACTGCTTCCCTTGTTAATCTTTCACCTTCTAAAATGTGTTTTACAACTAAAACTGAGAAAGGACAAATGTTAGCAACTCTCTATCTTGTGACACTTTAACTTTTATAGAACATGTTTATTCCTTCCTGCCCCCAACCAATACACATGCTCAGCTGAGAAAACGCAGCTCTGAGATGGAAGGTTCTGGGCTGACCATGAGGCCACGGGCTGCTGGGAATGCCTGTATGGATGGTGCGCCCCCCTCGCATGGGCTTCTGTGGGGTGCCAGAGGCCCATGCAGCTGGCCTGGCTACAGCTCTTCCCGGGGAATGCACACCTGGCACCACATCCTGCCCTCTCTGCCTCCCAGGAGGCAACAGTCCTCCAACATGTGGACTCACCTTAGACCTGCCTAGGACCTTCCTTCCAGGAAGACATAAGAGGACGTCTACTCCAATGGCAGGTAGTGGACGCCATGGAGTGCAGGGCACTGCACTCGGCACTACAGGGTAACAGGATGCAGGACACAAAGACAGGCCAGCAAGAAAGGCAGAAACATACACAAGCACACCTCCCTGAAGGACACAGCACAGGCAATGAGATACAGGGCAGGGTATGGGGGCTCGCGCCTATAGGCCCAGCCCTTTGGGAGGTCAAGGCGGGAGGATCACTTGAGCCCAGGAGTTCAAGACCTGCCTGGGCAACATAGCAAGACCTCATCGCTACAAAAAAATTTAAAAATTAGTCAAGCGTGGCGATGCACATCTATAGTCCCACCTACCCAGAAGGCTGAAGCGGGAGGATTGCCTGAGTCCAGGAAGTCGAGGCTGCAGTGAGCTGTGATTGTGTCATTGCACTCCAAACTTTGAACAGTCAAATAAAACGGTGGAAGCATGGCTGTCGTTCGGGGAATGCAAGACCATGCTGAGGTGGTGTTTGAAATTCAAGAATGTTGTGGAAGTACAATGACACCAGAGGCATGAGGATGCAACGTAACAGTCAACTCACCTAACAATGGCACGCATTTGTGATGAGTTTGAGAGGCATGGACCTGTGTAATGCGTACAAGGGAAGATCTGGGAGGCCTCGCACAACAAGTCCCGGGGTAGTTCACCGTCATCAGAAGCATCCAGACGCTAATGGGAACCCCTTCAAGCACCTCTTGGAACTGCAGAAGTCAAACGTGACTTGTATTCATCTTTTGTTATCAGTATATATTGAGTAGTCCTACAAATTTAATGCAGTTTTCTCCTTTCTTAAAATGTGCATACATTTTTGGCACCGTAACAGAGAGAGAGAGTGAGTGAGTGTATGTGTGTAGAGAGAACGAGCGCGAGAGAGCAAGAGAGAGAGGGAGAGAGAAGGCACCATCGTGAAAGGGGTAACAGTTAAAACGGCCCTGAAAGGATGGGTAGAAACTTTAGATGCAGACACTGCACTCTGCACAGGTAAGAAAGGGGAAGACCCACAGCGTGGCAGCAAGGGTGCAACACCCACTCACTCAGTGCCTGAATGTCCCCAAGCACAGGCAGGTGTAACGCTGCCCCAGATGAGGGCCAACGGTGACCAAGACAGGCGGTTACGGCCAGCAGGGACTCTCCAGGGAGTGGACAGCAGACCAGCCCATGAACACAGAAGCTGATTTCAGGGGTTACACGCATAGAGAAGAAAATCAGGGCAGGATAGGAACATGGTGTGTGGAGAGGGGCTTCTGTGAGGGCGGCCAGGAGAAAGAGATGCACGCAGAGGCCAGAACAGTGGAGGAGAAGGGATTCAGACAGGGAGGGTGGGGACGACTATGACAGGTCCCGAGGCAAGACAATACCCAGGTTCTGAGGAGGCCCTTAGAGCAAGAGGAGAGGTGCACCAGTGAGGGCCAAGAGAGGCTGCTGGGAAGGTAAGCAGAAGTGAGGAGGAGAGCTTCTTATTCAGGGTACCACTGGCATTTGGGGCAGGTATCACAGCCTTGAGGCACTGTATGTCAAAAGTACCACTGTGACAGTCAAAACAGACACCACAAATTTTTTTTTGGTCAGAGTCTCACTCTGTCACATGCTCACAGGCCACCACAGCCTGGACCTGCTGGTCTCAGGCGATCCTTCCACCTCAGCCATCCAAGTAGCTGGAACTACAGGCACACACCACCACGTTTGGTTAATTTTTTTATTTATTGCAGAGACGAGGTCTCGCCATGTTTCCCAGGCTGGTCTCAAACCCCTAGACTCTGGTAATCCTTCTTACCTCGGCCTCCCAAAGTGCTGGGATTACAGGCTTGAGCCACTGCATATGGCTTTTTTTTTTTTTTTTTGAGACAGGGTCTTACTATGTTGTTCAGGCTGGTCTTGAACTCTTGGCCTCAAAACAATCCTCTCACCTTGACCTCCCAAAGCACTGGATTACCAGTGCATGATATCACACCTGGCCATCACTAATTTCTAAGCACTCCTATGGGGGACAGAAGGGGACAGCACTTCCCACTGATTCTGCATGGCCTCGTGGTCATGAGGAGTGGATACGATTTTGTTCTGAGTGTAAAGAAGCCACTAGAGAGCTATGGAAAGAGGAATGGTACGTGGTCAACTTCCACAACGCCATGATCTCCTCTTTATCCTTAAAACATGTCTCTGTCTACCATATGGAAAATCAGCTCTGGAAGGCAAGATAAGCAGCAAAGTGACAGGCACGAGGCCACTGCAGTAACCAGGAGACAGTGGAAGTCTGGCCCAAGTGACTCTAGTGAAAGCACCCAGAAGCAGGAAGATCAGGGGATTCTGGAGTCAGAGCCGAAAGATTTGCCAAATGTGGCTTCACCCTGCTGGAGCAGAGCACCGAAGAGGGGAACCAGAGATGAGGCCAGACCACCGAGGGCCTGGAGAGCCAGCCCGTGAGACACGTGGCCTTGTTCTACAAGGGGGGCTTTGTGCCTCAAACAGAGCACCCAACAGCAGGCGGGAAAGAGAAGCAACCCATGCAGAGATAAGGCCAGGCACCACCTTCCTGGGGCCAGGGCAGGACTCCACGGTGACGAAACAGAAGACATCCCCAGGACGAGGCTCGTACGGTGAAGGACAGCCTGGCCCTGGGACCAACCCGGCAGCAGGGATGGCAAGGCCAGGGCCAGCAAGAGACTCACGGAAGGGAGGCAGGCTTGAGAAGGCATACGCTGGACAAGAGCTGGCTGAGCCCCAGGTAGGAACCTCAGCTGTGCACGCGGGATCAGAGGCTAAGAGAACTAGGAGCCGTCGGGGAGACAGCGACCACTAACGTGACAAGATGAAAGGGGACTGCCACCAGAGAAAGCCCTGGGCAGGATGCTGGGACAGGAAGAAGGTGCGAGCCAAGCTGTATGTGAGAAGGTCCATGCACAGGGGCAAGGAGGGGCAAGACCAAGACACTGACGGACCCTGTGACAGGCGAGTCAAGGCTGTCAGGCCTTGTCAAGGTAGAAGGGCGACTGCAGAACGAAGAGGGAAGTGAGTCAGTCAAGGACACGCAGATGAGCATCACTGCCTTTCAAGTCTTGACCATCGGAGGAAAGAGACAGAAGTGGTGGTAGCTTGAGGGAACAGCAGAGTTGAGGGCAGGTCATGGGAAAGTGTTCAGAGAAGGAATTTATTACTAACTTGGGGAGCCCAAAGAGAAGAATTCAGCGGAAGGGAGAGCCTGAAACCGCAGGATGACACAACCCCCTGAGGACCAAAAAAACAGAAAGGATGGACAGATGGGAAGGGACACTGCCTCTTCCCCGATGAGGGAAGGCAGCCAGGCCCGCGACCCCCGGCTGCCATGTGCCAACAGCCCCTGAACACCACGGAGGAGACAAGGAACCAAGCTGGATGTGGCAAAACGCTTCCCATCGGGGCTTTTAGGAGAAGCAGCGTTCTGACTAATGCCATTATTCCAGTCAATGTCGTGACACCAGAACATTGTGACTCAGTTTGTCTCTTCTGCTTAGTGCACTTAACATGAATGAAAGAGGTAGGTGGATAAGTACCTAAGAACCTTTCAGATAACGTAAGTCATGCTATACGTAAAAGAGTAGATTTTGTTTCTGAAATTAATTTAAACTCCCACTCCCACTTGGTTCATCTTTCACAGTCACTTGACATTTACAATTCAGTTTTAAATTCATAAATCAAAGGGATTCTGCTTTTTCATCATAGTTGCTGTGTCTCTACACCAAGTTTCTTCCTGGTCACCACATATCACCATTCAACAGCAGTGAAAAGCAGACTATTTAGAATGCTACAACCAGAAAAACACTGCTGGAGCTTGATTTTTAGAAAAGGAGAGAGCAGGTACAGGAACTATGTAATTAATTAGGTAAAGCCCACACTAATTTCATTCAACCAGCCCCGACCTCCCAAAAAGGGATGTACAAGAAGCCCATTCCACAACAGGTGACTCGGACCAGAAGTTTATTCCTTCTCAACAACCAGCCACAGTGCACCATCAGTTCTACAGGAAACTACTGTAGTTGATAAAAACCCATCTTTGCAAATCTATGTTATACAGTGTGCCAAGACTGTCAGTGAAGCCAGTCTTATAAGAACTGTGCTTGGGTAACGAACTGAATGAGTTCAACTAGCATGAGTCACCGTCTAATTCCAAATCTAAGTTGTACTATCTCAATCATCTACCTCCTTTTAAAACACACAAGAAAGAGGCAAGCGTACAATTAATTCCAAGAGAAAAGGATAAAAACAGGAAAGAATAAAAATCATTAGACTAGAACGTCAATCAATAACCTATTTCTAAAAAACTCTGGCTTTAGTAGATACCAAAAAGGATTTGAAAAGGCAAATGAAAACTATTCCCTATTTCATACATCTGAAAAATGTTGCTCTTGAATAAGCTGCACCAGTCAGCACACATTTCATCCTTCACGGATGGAGACAGGCAAAATGACTCACAGAGACCATCCTGGATACAGACCAGGCGGCTGTCTTCACAGGGTCAGGCGTCAGCTGGGATTTACGGGAAAAGCCCACGGTGACACAACACTTCTTTTAAAATCTCAGCTGGCACTTGGGATTCCAAAACAACCCTTGGCGGGAAAGCTGGGCTCCCCGGGTACCACACATCTACCTCCGCATTTTTTATTTTACTCCACGGCTCCACTGACCGACAGTCACTCCCTCTGGTGTCTTCTCCACCAGCAGCCTGACACAACCTGTGAGGAGAGGGATGCCGCATCTCCAGCCATGGAACAGAGCCCAACGAGGCAAGGCCAGCTACTTTTTAAGAGGAATGACAGAGGACAATGGTACCCACAGCGCCCTTCTACATAGGGACATGCACTTGGGCAGAGCAAGTGCGTCTTTCAATTCAGGAGACAAATAAGGAAAACTTTTCAAAATAGACGTCACAAGAGTGAACGAAGGGAGGAGCTCTACAAGCAGAGTCATGAAGTGAGTCCGAATCCCAAATGCCCGATCTGAATTTTATTAAGGATTGTATTTCCTATAAAAGTAACATGATGCATTTTTAACTACCATCTGTGTTTAAGTCATTATTTCACTCTTCTACTTTTTCAGCTGTTTCCATGAGCAGTAAGCAGACCATTCCTGAATAGAATATGTCTTGAACATGTATTCTAAATGTATAACTTCTGCAAGAATTAAAAATCTGCACCAGAAAATGCTGGCTGTACAGGCAGCAGTCTCCAAGGACAAGGAGTTCAGCTAAACAGATTCTGCACACATACTGTATGCGTCTCCTCCTGCTGCCATGACAAATCGGCACAAACTCATGGCTTAACATGACACAAGTTTATTTTTTACGGTCCTGGAGGTCAGAAGTCCAGAAGACATCTCTCTGGGCTAAAATCAAGGCTGCGTTTTTTTTCTGGAGATTCTGGGGGGAAAGTCTGTTTTCTCACCTTTTCCAGCTTCCAGAGGCTACCCAAGTTCCTTGGCTTGTGGCCCCTTCCTCCATCTGCCACAAACTTGAGTTCTTGTCACGCAGCATCGCTCCAATCACATCTTCTGCCTCCGTCTTCCACTTTTAAAAGCCCCTGTGGAAGCCGGGCTCGGTGGCTCAGCCTGTAATCCCAGCGCTTTGGGAAGCTGAGGTGAGTGGATTGCCTGAGCCCACGGGTTCGAGACCCGCCTGGGCAACTTGGCGAGACCTCATCTCTACAATAAATCAAAAATTAGCCGGGCGTAGTAGCGCGTGCCTGTAGTTCTAGCTACTTGGAAGGCTGAGGCAGAAGGATCACCGGAGCCCAGCAGGTCGAGGCTGTGGTGGCCAGGAGCGGCCACTGCACTCCAGTCTGGGCGACAGAGTGAGACTCCAACTCAAAAAAAAAAAAAAAGCCCCTGTGGTGA
>CAUYQG010232178.1:0-13055 GCA_963574415.1 Tarsius wallacei | reverse complement strand
AAAAAAAAAAAAAAAATCAGCTGGGCGTGGTAGCGCATGGCTGTAATTCCGGCTACTCCGAAGGCTGAGGCGGAAGGATCGCCGGAGCCCAGTAGGTTGAGGCTGCGGTGGCCGGGAGCAGCCAGAGTGACAGAGTAAGACTCCAACTCAAAAAATAAAAATAAAAAAATAAATAAAAACAAGTAGCCAGACATGGTGGCTTATGCCTGTAGGCCCAGCTACTTGGAAGGCTAAGATAGAAGTTTCGCCTGAGCTCAGGAGGTCAAGGCTGTGGTGAGTTGTGATCATGCCGCTGCATTCCAGCCTAGACAACAGAGTGAGACTCCGACTCAAACAAACAAGCAAAACAATATATATATATTTTTGAGTTGGAGTCTCACTCTGTCGCCCAGAATGGAGTGCAGTGGCACGCTCCCGGCCACCACAGACTCAACCTGCTGGGCTCTGGTGATCCTTGTGCCTCAGCCTTCCAAGTAGCTGGAACTACAGGCGTGCGCTACCATGCCCAACTAATTTTTTATTTATTGTAGAGACGAGGTCTCACCAAGTTGCCCGGGTGGCTCTCAAACCCGTGGGCTCAGGCAATCCACTCATCTCGGCCTCCCAAAGTGCTGGGATTACAGGTTGAGCCACCAAGCCCGGCCCAAAACAATATTATTGAATCATTGTAAATTTTCCCAGGCCTGAAAATCTGAAAATGGTATTGTAGTTTCCGAGAAGAATGCCCTTATTCTTAGGAGATGTATGCTGGATTATTGTAAGTGAACTGTCATAGAAGTATTCAACCTATACAGACACTTTAGTGGATAAAAATATACATTTATAAAAAGAGATAAAACAAAGGTAAAAAAAAGTTAGCAATTGGTAACTAGGTAGGGGCACAGGAATATTCATTGTACCATGCTTTCAACCTTTGTGGGCTTGGAAAATTTCAAAATAAGAAGTTAGGAGGAAAGAGGTTTTTGCTTCTCTGCTGCCTGACTCCTCACTAGTCTCATGAGATAGAAGGTGCCAGCTTGCTCTGAAGGAATCTGGGTGCTCACTTGGTGTTGACTGGACAGTGAGCTCACTCTAACTGGGTCTGGTGGATTAAGGCTAAGGAGGGGGTTTCTCCCAGCCTGAGGAACTGTACACCAGCTCGGCTTCCTATGGGGCCACTGTCTTCCTTTCCTTGTGTTAACATCCCACAGGACCCAAGTCTAGGTGCTGGACAGCCTGTGTGCATTTCCCAGACCCCTCTGCTAACCAGCTGGCACCCGAATCCAGACCACCTGGTACCAAGATAGTCTGACTATTCCTTCCACTGATAAGACTTCTCTCATACTTGCTATATATGAAAAGGAGACCAAACGAGGGATAGAATTCCCTTCCCTAAAGCACAAACCATTCTGTGAGGCTGGCAGGTCACCCGGGGGACAATGAGAGGATGCCTTCCCTTCTCTTAATGACCCTGCCTTGGGCCGGGCACAGTGGCTCATGCCTGTAATCCCAGCACTTTGGGAGGCTGAGGCGAGAGGACCGATTGAGCCCAAGAATTCCAAACAAGGCTGGGGAATATAGCGAGACCTTGTCTCTACAAAAAATAAAAAAAATTAGCTGGATGTGGTGGCATGCGCCTGTAGTCCCAGCTACTTGGGAGGCTGAGGTGGAAGGATCACCTGAATCCAGCAGGTCGAGACTGTGGTAGCCATGATTATGCCACTGCACTCCAGCCTGGGCACAGAGTGAGATCCTGACTCAAACAAGCAAACAAACAAATAGACCCTGCCTTTGTAAGTTTCATCTTTCCACAAGGAAACCTAATTTCTTAACCTTGCCATGTGACAGTGGAATTGAAATCAAGCATTAAAGTGAAACTGCTAAGACTGAACTTGCAAGAGAGCTAACATTTAAAAAACATTGGCAAACTCAGAAAACAGAAAGGTTAATGCTGATAAAGACATCTGTATAAAATATTTAAAACTTAGCAGGTAAGAATGAAATGACGACAACAACAAGGAAACACCATACATACAGAGCCAAAGACTAACAGCACAGGAAAGAAAGTGATTTGCAATCCAACAGAAAAAGTGCTTATTTTTTTAATGTTACGAAGAGATCTGACAGTTTTACAAGGAGAAAAACGAACAGAAAAAGGAGTAGAGAATATGAACCAATATTTCATAAAGAAAATAAGAATGATATAAAAAACCACTTGAAACATGCTTAATTTCATGAGTGCTTAGAAATGCAAATCACAACCATGTACAAGACAAAAAGTTTAAAATTCAATAAAGTTTAGTTTTGGCAAAGCTAAGTAGAATTTAGACTGTTGACAGAAGTATGAAGAAACAACTTTTTGCATGTTAAAATTTTGGGAACATCTAACCTAATATTAAATGTACCTATATTGTGACCCAGCAAGTTAAAAAAAGGAATTTATCCTACAGATAGAGTCACATAAGTTCCCAATGGATATGAGAATATTCATGAAATCATTGTTTCTGTGTAAGCAGAAATGAGTTATGGCACAAAGCTGTCCCTTGACCAACACGGGTTTGAACTGTTTGGGTCCACTTATACACAAAATTTTTTCAATCAAACTTGGATCAAAGTTACAGAAAGGGCATAGTGGCTCACGCCTGTAATCCCTGCTACTTGGGAGGCTGAGGCAGAGGATCGCTTGAGCCTGGGAGTTTGGTCAGGTTGGGTAACATAGGTAGACTTCATCTCTGAAACAAACAAACAAACAAACAAACAAAAAACAGTATTTGCAGAATGTCAAACTCACATACCTGGAGGTTTGACTTATCCTATCCTGCACAGCCGACTGCCAGACTTGAGTGTGCATGGACTTTGGTATAGGCAAGGTCCTGGAACCCATCCTCGCATATACTGAGGGAATACTGTATTTTTATTATGGTCATGTCTTACTTTTACAATGAAAAATAAATACGCAGATTGTCCCCAGAAGCAACTTTCAAAATGTCAATCTGTGCCTCTTCTAATACTTTTGTAGTAAATGTTTTAATTACTGAAACAGGATAAGGTTGTTTTTAGCTGAAGATGCAAATATACAAATGGGACCCAGCCATAGTAACTAGAAGGATGAATGTTAGGAAGAATGGATCAGAGCAGTTGCCAGATTCCTTAACCAGTCCTGGGTCATTTGCTTTAAAAAAATTTTTTTTTTTAAATTTTTTCTAAAGACGAGGTCTTGCTATGTTGTCCCGGCTGGTCTTGAACTTCTGGGTCCAAGCAATTCTCCTGCCTCAGCCTCCCGAAGTGCTGGGATTATAGGCATGAGCCACTGCATCCAGTCTATTCATCCTTTTTAAGGTTCAGGCCCAGCCTTGAGCAAGCCTCCTACTGGAAAGTCCAGGAAGGAAAAAATAATGTGCTAGGAAATGTTCTCTCTCCTTGACTTTCTTTCCCTCTCTCTCAAATTTCTTCAGGAACGTGAAAGTTAAGATACACACATGACTTGAAGGTACTGAGATACAAAAAAAAATATGTTGACGTGCTTAGATGACTCTTGCCCTTTGCAAATGCTCCATATTTGCGCTTGGCTGGTCCTCTTTGCATCATCCAGGTGTTAATCTGGGAGGACAGTCTCTATCAGGGAACATTTTTTTGTTGTTGTTCCCAGCAAAGTGGCACATTCAGTTCCTTGTTCAGGCTCACACAGTTCCTATTCGTCATTTCACAGCTGTATCTTGGGAAGAGAAAATTTCAAATGCTTTTGGCTGATTTCACAAGTAAACCAAAAACAATCCCTCCCCTCTGTTCTCACGGCTCTTATTTGTTTACGATCTTCAAGTCAATACAGCATGTCTATCAATGGATGCTTCTGGTACATTTTTTGCTGCCTGCTGACTTCTCTGCCTGGCTTCTACTCTGCTCTTGTGCCTAGATTGTTGCTACTACATGGCAGGTGGGTGTTGGACCACCCACCCTCGTTTGCTATTTAATGGATGCTACAATTTTTGTCTGGCAGTTTACGATTCTAAGGTTGCTCAGAGACACCGTTTAAAAACACAAGTCAGCTATTGATGAAACTTTGATCTGGTCGTTATTTTTTAGACTGTTTGATTAAGGACGTTAGAAGAATGCACACATTTGTTGTTGTGGAGTCACTATGAATCCTAAAGCTGCACACGGGATCATCGTTGTAGGTTGGTTCATGACAGCTGGCCCTGCTTTAGTAATTTCCTCAAGAAGACACTTGGAACAATTGTTGAAATGCCTGCTTTCTGTAATTATAATCATAATGATGATTTTGCAACTGAATACACAATTCAGGGTATATCCACTCAGCTACTGTTTTTAGTTTGTTTCTCTTTTTACATGAATGTCAGCTGCTGTTGTCAGGATAGAACAGAGAACCATTTTTCTATTGAGGGTCAATTAATTATATTTAAAAAAAAGAGCCGGCAGGGTGGCTCAAGCCTGTAATCCCAGTACTTTGGGAAGCCGAGGTGAGAGGATTGCCTGAGTCCAGGGGTCCAAGACCAGCCTGGGCAACTTGGTTGTACAATAAATCAAAAAATAAGCTGGACATTGTAGCATGTGCCTGTAGTTCCAGTTACTTGGAAGGCTGAGGCGGAAGGATCACCTGAGCCCAGCAGATTGAGGCTGCAGTGGCCGTAAGAGTGCCACTGCACTCCAGCCTGGGCGACACAGCCAGAATCCAACAAAAAAAAAAAAAAAAAAGTAACCTGGAGTCAAGCGTGGTGGCTCACACCTATAATCCCAGCACTTTAGGAAGCTGAGGTGGGAGGATTGCTTGAGCCCAGGAGTTCAAGACCAAACTGGGCAACATAGTGAGATTCTGTTTTTGCAAAAAATTTTTTTTAAAAAGCCGGGTGTGGTTGTGCATGCCTGTGATCCATGTACTCAGGAGGCTGAGGTGGGAAGATTGCCTGAGCCTAGGAAGTCGAGGCTGTGATGAGCCATGACTGTGCCACTGCATTCTAGCCTGGGTGACGGAATGAGACCTCAACTCAAAAAATAAAAAAGGTAATCTCAGGCCAATACAGGGAGCTATAAGAAAAATAATTATTATAGTTAGTATTTAAGGAGTGCCAACTATGAGCAAGTGCTTTTTTTTTTCTTTTTGGAGAGAGAAATACAATATTTTTGGTACTTACCTGTTTTTAAAATTAACAAAGCATCTTATTTAATAATTATACACATTTGACCATGCTTTTGCTTTATATTCCAGCCAACGAAGGAGCTGCAAGTGGGGAAGATGAAACAGAGGAGAGGGGTGTGTGGCTGTGAGTGAGGGGGAGAGAATAGAAGGTAACAGAACATGAGAACGACAAAGAAGGAACAGGGAGGCACAGAAGTAATGAAAGACGAAATGAGATGAAGAGGCCAGGTGCAGTGACTCATGCCTGCAATTCCAACACTCAGAGGCCGAGGGGGGACGATCATAGGAGGCCAGGAGTTCAAGACCAGCCTGGGCAACATGGCAAGATCTTGCCATCTCTACCAAAAAAAAAAAAAAAATTAGCTGGCCCTGTGGGCACACACCTGCAGCCCTAACTCCTCAGGAGGCTGAGGCAGGAGGATCGCTTGAGTCCAGGAGGTCAAGGCTGCAATGAGCTATGATTGTGCCACTGCACTCCAACCTGGGTGATAGAGTGAAACCTGTTTCCAAAATAAAATAGAAAGAAGAGTTATGGAGCTGGAGAGCAGGTAAAGGAGACACCAGGTAGGAAAGAGGAAGAGGGAGAGAAACATGGATAAAGAGGGAGGAGGGAAGCCTGAGTAGTTTGCAGTATGAAAAAAAGCATTTGTGTTTGTTTTTAAGATGAATGTGGAGTCTCCAGAGACGTTTATACCATCTCCTGTTACTTTGAAATACTGACTACCGTTTGTAAACCCTTTTACGTACTCAAATTATTTCAACCATAGACCCAGTGGATAAGGTGGGAAAGTTGAAATGGATGAAGATGAAGTGGATGTCTACATTGGTGGTGCCTGGTTTCTTGATGCTGACTTCTCAGGAGAAATGCCGGTGGCCTCTGACCTGCTCTTCAAGCTGGATCTGATTCTCTTTTCAACTGTGGAACCATATAGAAAAAGCACGTCCAACCTGCAGCCCATGGGCCACATGTGGCCCGGGATAGCTAGCCATGCGGCCCTACAACAGCCTTTAATATCATGTGTTTTTTTATTTTTTTTGAATCGGAGTTTCACTCTGTCACCCATGCTGGAGTGCAGTGGCATGCTCATGGCCACTGCAGCCTCGACCTGCTGGGCTCAGGTGATTCTTCTGCCTCAGTCTCCTAAGTAGCTGGGACTATAAGCGAGTGCCCCCACACCCAGCTATTTTTTTTTTTTTTGGTTTACTGTAGAGATGAGGTCTCGCCAAGTTGCCCAGACTGGTCTCGAACCCGTGGGCTCAGGCAATCCTCTCACCTTGGCCAACCAAAGTGCTGGAATTATAGGCTGGAGCCACTGTGCCCGGCCAGCTATTTTCACTTATGAAGCACACGGAGATCAAAATTCCAGCACAGATTTCTGATGAGCACCTGGGGAACTCACTATGAATGGTGACCATGTCCATCTAACCAGACATTGATTAGTTTTTAAAAAACAAGGTCAAATTTTCCATTAGTTTAATATTGTTCTTATTTTTCTAAACTTTATAATAAAAAATACATTAAAAAAGAAGTCTTATGTATCTACACTAACTATATTGAATAATTTGTGCAGCCCAAGACAATTCCTCTTTACTTGGTATGGCCCAGGAAAGCCAAAAGCTTGAACATCCCTGATCTAGAATCTGCTATCGCCATACCGTCATTCCCCGGTCCCCTCTGTTGCCGTAACACTGAAACTTATTTAACCTGCTCATCACCTGTGCTAATATTCTCAAAGGGACAAGGCAGAGGATGAAGCTGTCCTGCCAACCCGTCCTCAGAAACTAGGTGACATATGTATGTGTGTGTGTGTGTGTGTGTGTTTCCACTTACAGTGATCTTCTGGACTCAAAGTTTCCCAGTCCAGCAAGGGATTCTAATATGACAGTTTTCATGTGAAACAGGAAAAAGTTGCCTTGACAAACCCGCAGGGCTGATAGGTATAGGAGTCTGGGATTCTGTCTAGAAGATTCTACTATATTCAAGGGATAGCATCCATTAGGAAAGATGATACATAGCCTGTGGCCTTATGGAGACACTATCACGGCTATCACCACTAGCACCACTACTCTTCCATTTTACACCCCAACCCTTTCTGAATGCTGTATGTGTATTGACTGAGAACTTGATTGTGAGTTCCTTAATAATCAGGTCTAGTCCCAGCCCCCAGCACATGGGAAGCGCCCAGTAAGTACTGACTGAATACATGGTGAAAGTTTAACTAATCCAAGCAGCATGGGTAGGAGAAAGTAGAAGCAGGGGGAAATGTGAAGAATTCGTGCTATCTCTCTTTCACAAAGACCAGGTTGATCCTCCAGCTGTGGCAAGGGGAGAAAGGCGTGGAAAGATCCTGATTTAAGAATCTCCTTGGCCGGGCGAGGTGGCTCACCCATAATCTCAACACTCTTTGAGGCTGAAGTGGGAGGATCAGTTGAGCCCAGGAGTTGGAGACCAGCCTGGGCAACATAGGGAGACCCCATCTCTACCAAAAAAAATTAGCCAGGTATTATGGTGCATGTCTCTAGGTACTCAGGAGGCTGAGGTGGGAGGATCACTTGAGTCCAGGAATTTGCATGATCTATAATGGTATGATCGCACTACTGCACTCCAGCCTGGACAACAGAGCGAGACCCTGTCTCAAAAAAAAAAAAAAAAAATCTCCTTAACTGCAAATATTTCTACTCAGTGGGCTGGGATATTCTCTTTTTTAACTCTTTTTTTTAAGTGAGAAAGCAGGATTTATTGAGAGGACAGAGAAGCTCCCACAGTGGAAGGGGAACCGAAGGGGTTGGCCCGGGATATTCTTTTTCTGAGCCAACTTCATTCTTCTCAAACATTCTTTTGGTTCCAAATACACTAGGGATCAGTGTTAATTGCTTTTTTTTTTTTTGAAATATCATTTTGCCAGCTTTGTTTAGATGTGGTAATTTGCAAAAGTAACACTCAGCAGTTGACAGTCCAACCATAGCTGTGCAGTGTTCAGTTGTGTCCTGGGACTCCTGCCCACACCTATGCAGCTGGCCACCTGCGCCAAACCAGGATATACGCTTAATTGGGATTAACTTGAAACCAGCGGCACTTTGTTGTGTCTGAGATTTGTGTGATTCTGAAAGGGGGAAGACCCAGCCCTACTCAGTGCAGAAAAGTGCAGTAACTCATAATTTAAGACATAGCAGGCACTTCAAGGTGACCTTGTCTACACTGGGTACATGAGGACACTGCAGCTCTGACAAGTTCAATGACTCAGCTGGGAAGTCAGGTACGGAATCTGTTTGCTTAGTGTGGGGTTACACTGTGAGCCAGGGCTCTGGATTTACGCTTGTGCGGAAGTAAGTGTGTCCGTTACTGTTTCTTTCTTTTTTTTTTTTTGAGTCAGAGTCTCACTCTGTCGCCAAGGCTGGAGTGCAGTGGCACGCTGACGGCCACAGCAGTCTCGACCTGCTGGGTTCAGGCAATCCTTCAGCATCAGCCTTCCAAGTAGCCAGAACTACAGGCGTGCACCTCCAAGCCTGGTTAGTTTTTTGATTTTTTGTAGACACGAGGTCTCGCCAATTTGCCTCAGCTGGTCTCAAGCCCCTGGGCTCAGGCAATCCTCTCACCTTGGCCTCCCAAAGTGCTGGGATTACAGGCTTGAGCCACAATGCTCGGCCATTACGCTTCCGTTTTGAATTTCTTTTCCCCTGGCCAGAGACTTCCTGAATGTCCTTCGTGTTTCGAGGTCACAGCTCGACCAAAGTGTTTACAAAAACAAACAAACAAACAAAGCCAGTGCCAAGGCACTTATCAAGAGGAATCACTGCCAGCACCAGCACTCCCTGTGCCCCTGTTCCAGCTCACCAAACCAGGGAAGGGTGGAATGGTCTCTGTAACCAGGAATTTCTGGGTTTGGATGCCAACAGGAGACCGATGGATTCTATCGGATTTCTCCAGCAGGCTGAGCTGCTGCTGCTGCCACCTCCTGGGGGGAGACAGACCTCAGCGTCATCCCTGAAGCTAGTCTCAGTGTCCCCTGTGACCTGGGCAAAGGCCCTGCCATGGCAGGACTGGAATTCCTTTGTCCTAGCAAATAAAAGGGATATCCCCTTACTCAGCAAACAGAACACTGGCACGCTTTCCTTTCGGCCATGCTATGCGTAAAGAAATGATTTCAAACAGTGATAACAAACTTGAAACGAGTGAATACGGGAACCTGGGGGAAAATAAAGAGGCAGCACCATTAGAATCAGGACCGTATCAGAGGATCCTTCTCTTGGGACTTCTGAATCCTAACTCCTGGGGCGATGTGAGGAATGCACACAATTGAGGGTTGTATGAGAGAAGACACGAGTTGGGTGATGCTCAAGCCCCAAGAGTCTCAGTTTACCTGTGAGCTGTTGTGAGGACTCAGAGAATGCATGCAAGTTCCTCATCTGAGAAATGTTCAATGGGAATTATATCAAGGCAAGTTCTCTCTTCTAATCCCCATCATTTACCAACCCCACCCCAAAAGGATCTACAGCCCCTGTGCCTGTAACTCTTTGTTTTTTAAACATGATCATACATTGGTGAGAAGAAATTCAGGAGGAACTGAGAGATTCAATTCATAAGATATTTTTTGAGTCCCTACTATGTGGTGATCACAGAGGATGTAAAGAAGAATATTGCAGCCTGAACACCCATCATAATACTATCAAAAAGGGATTGGCAGTAGAGGGACACTGCTGGGGAGGGGGCGGAGGGAACGGACACATAACATCCATAAGGGTGCCTGATCCTAATCTAGGCAAAGTGCGGTCCAATGGAAGACCCAAAACCTCACCTGCACCTAAACCACTTAAGTACCCAATCCTGACTTGTACCCCACAACTTTAAAATAAAATAAATTTAAATTTAAAAAAAGAAGAATATTGTAGGTATAGGCCTTAAAAGTTTCTCAATAAGGACATTAGGAAGAAATGGCTGAGAATTAGGGACTAGACTTAGATCTGTAAACAGCCTCATGGTGTAAATGACCTTCGGCAGGACAGCTACCATATCTGGTTGTTTCTTCATCTGTTGCATAATATGGTAAAGGGAAATTTTTTAAATGTACAGCAGAGCTTGCCTAGGAAATAGCACATTGAATACAGCGTTGTGCTTCAATCATCCCAACAAGCTAAAACTGTTACACACACACACACACACACACACACACACACACACACACACACTTTGAGTAATTCTGTTAAGCTAAAGCAAAATCTGAAGATTTTTTTCTCCTGACCAGTGAAATATGGCCGTTTTAACCAAGCATGTACAGAGATATGGATTTATCCTGTCTATTTGGAGTGTTTGTTTTTAATCCTTTGTATGCTTTGAATGTTTGTGTCCTCTTCAAAATCCATCCTGAAATGTAATCCCCAATGCAACAGCCTTAGGAGGTGAGGTCTTTAGAAGGTGATTAGGCTATGACACTCCACCCTCATGAATGGGATTAGCCTTATCAAAGGGCTGGAGGGAGCCAGCTAGGCCCCCTTTTTGGCCTTCTGTCCTTTTCATCATGTGAAGACACAACTATTCATTCCTTCTGAAGAACGCAGCAACAAGACACCATCAAGGAAGCGGGGAGACCAGGCCCTCACCCTACACTGAAATTGCAGGCACCTTGAGTATGACTTCTAGCTGCCAGAACTGTGAGAAATAAGTTTCTGTTTTTCATAAGTCACCCAGTATCGGTTACTTTGGTATAGAAATGTGAACAGACTAAGACATCCTTAATGAATATAACCACCATGGAACTCTACTTAACTGTGAAAAACATGCTTTTTGCCCTTGGTCAACTGGTGTGTTCCTTGGCCTGAAAATAAACTCAGCTATGTTGGTTTTGCTTTTTGGCTGTAGTGGCCTTTATTAATATTCTTTGACAATATCTTCTATTTGAACAGTACTTTACAGTTTACTAAGTCTCTTCCCATATATCAACTCATTTGAAAATAAATGTGATGTGACCAAACACAATGGGCATTTGAACCAGAGTCTGGCTGTCACTGACCAGCTACATCTCTTTGGATAACTCAAAGTCCCAGAGCCTGTCTGAAATTCGTTTTATCCATCTTTGGCATGGCTGGCTCTTCCTCACTGTACAGGTATTAGTTTAAATGTTACCTTCTTTTTTTTGTAGTTTTGAGTTGGAGTCTCACTCTGTTGCCCAGGCTGGAGTGCAGTGGCATGCTCAAGGCCACCGCAGCCTTGACCCGCTGGGTTCAGGCAATCCTTCTACTCAGCCTTTCAAGTAGCTGGAACTACAGATATACATCACCATGCCCAGCTAATTTTTTGACTTATTGTAGAGATGAGGTCTCACTAAGTTGCCTGGGCTGGTCTCGAATCCCTGGGTTCGGGCAATCCTCTCGCCTCTGTCTTCCAGAGTGCTGGGATGACAGCTGTGAGCCACTGTGTCTAGTTAAACGTTGCCTTCTTAGAGAAGCTTTCATCACCATCCAATCTGCAAATTATCCTGATTTAGTCTCTACTCAGCACAGACTAAAATGTTCCAGTTGACTTCTTTATTATATTTATCACTGTTGTCCCACCAGAATCTAAGCCCCATGAAGGAAGAACTTTGTCGGGCTTGTCTGTTTACTGCTACTTCCCTGGCATCTAGGACAGGACCTGGCACATCACAGCCTCTCAAGAAATTTTTCTTGCAGGTATCTGGGGCAACCTTATTAGGCTACTTTATAGCTACTTGTGTCAATAACACGCAGTTTCAGATGAATACTTTGCTCAAAGGCAGGGGGCAGGGAATAGGACATGATTGCTGTGTCATTTTAATGCCTCTGTGGATCTGATAATTTAAAAGAACTTGCATTCCTCAGAAAAAAGTTATTTTCTTTCTTCATTCCCCCTTCTGAGCAAAAATCTTTTTTCTTGAAAGCACTGATAATCAAAATCTGAGCATCAAGGTGTCCCTTGTTGCTAGGAAGGCTCATTCCCAGGTAGTCCTGTCAAAATCATTGATCTAGAGCTGCTGTTGCTTGTTGCATCTCTGATCTTCAGAGTACCATGAATTAAGTTTTCTCAATAGTGAAACAACACGAGATACGTAGTAGAAATATAATGCATATAAGGATTATAATAAAGAAAATTTGTATACCAGAATGATAAAAAGAAAAAAACCCTATTCCATTGTGGGGGGTGTCACCTAAAAAAAGTCATGAAGAAACAAATTTTTTTTTGTTATAATCGATATTTTTTATTATGATATTGTGGGGTACAGTTAAGGGTAAGATATACAAATATGCTTCGCTCAGGCACCCTTGTTGATAAGAGGTGTCTCCCCGTCCCCAGACAGATATTTACTACCATTAATCCCATCTCCCTACCACTCCCCCCCAATAGTTTCCCAACACTGTCAGTCATTTTCTTATGGTAATACGTTGGATGATCAAGGTCTACTATATGAATGAGAACATGTGATACTCAGTTCTTTGTTTCTGGGAGAGGTCACTCAGTATTATAGACTCTAGTTTCATCCAGGTCGCTGCAAAATTCATGATTTTGTTCTTTTTTATGGCTGCATAGTATTCTATCGTGTATATGTACCACATTTTTAAAATCCAGTCCTCTTTTGATGGACAGCATGGTTGCTTCCATGTTCTTGCTATTGTGAACAGTGCTGCGATAAACATAACGTGTGCAGGTATCTTTTTTATAGAGTGATTTGAGTTCTTCAGGGTATATTCCCAGGAGGGGGATTGTGGGGTCACATGGGGGGTTGATATTTAGAGCTTTTAGGAATCGCCACACTGCTTTCCACTAGTTTACACTCCCACCAACAGTGTAGAAGAGTTCCCTTTTCACCACACCCTCTCCAGCAACTGTTATTTTTTGAGTTATTGATAATTGCCATTCTGACTGGAGTTAGGTGGTATCTCAGAGTGGTTTTGATTTGCATCTCCCTGA
>CAUYQG010232175.1:0-11856 GCA_963574415.1 Tarsius wallacei | reverse complement strand
TGAGGTGAGTGGATTGCCTGAGCCCGCGGGTTCGAGACCCGCCTGGGCAACTTGGTGAGACCTCATCTCTACAATAAATCAAAAAATTAGCTGGGCATGGTAGCGCACGCCTGTAGTTCCAGCTACTTGGAAGGCTGAGGCGGAAGGATCGCTGGAGCCCAGCAGGTCGAGGCTGTGGTGGCCGGGAGCGGCCACTGCACTCCAGTCTGGGTGACAGAGTGAGACTCCAACTCAAAAACAACAACAACAACAACAACAACAACAAAATAGAAAAATTTTATTTAACACAAATTTAAATTTATGGAAATACAACTCCCTGAGTAGGCATTTGTGTTTATTTATGTTTAGCTCCCCTTCTTTGACTCAAATTAATGTAAAAATGTAAATTTATTTTATACAGGTTCCTGAAAAATGTCATGTGAAAAGCAGTCACTAAACATGGCAAGCAGCCACTAAACATGGCAAGTACAATTAGT
Source organism: Tarsius wallacei (assembly GCA_963574415.1). Classification (NCBI taxonomy): domain Eukaryota; kingdom Metazoa; phylum Chordata; class Mammalia; order Primates; family Tarsiidae; genus Tarsius; species Tarsius wallacei. The sequence goes on along the minus strand of CAUYQG010232175.1, from coordinate 11,380 downwards.
AATGTGGGCAAAAAATGTTCTTTTAAAAATCCACAGAATTTTAATGAAATCATCTCAATCACAGACAAAGTATAAGCTCTGACTCATACAGACTTTAATTTTAGCATCTATGTGCCCAAAACGTTAGTTTGAATGCAGGGCAGTAAGTCTCAGTGGAAGTTAGACTTGGAAGCAGGATATATGAGCTCTAGCTCCTCTGAAAATCAACACATCAAACATGCATAATTTAGAGCACTGGGTCAAATAATGTCCTACATACCACTCCATTGTGGTGAACCTAAAGAAGAGATTATTACGAGTTAATGGGCTTTAAAAAAACTGCACACACAAAGATGTCGTAAATCACAAGTCTATTGCTTTTTTATAAAGCTGATTACACAATTGCATAAAGTATCAAGAGATTTAATTCAGTAGATTTTACAAAGCATATTTGAAGACAACTTCATTAAATTCTCCCTAATTTGTTTTTTAAACGTCTGAATATTTACATTATGTGCTCTGCCTAGAAAACATTTTTAAAATAATTTGTGAATTTGCCTTTTTACTCCTCCTTAAAAAAATGTTTTATTTTTGATTACTGATGATTATTCTTTGGTGTCTAAAAGGTTTCATATGATTTTTTTTTCAGACTTTATACTTTGTTTCCAAAGCATGTTTTTAAATGCATGTGGTTTTTTTTGTTTTTGTTTTAGGTAAGTTCAATTAAGGAAAGACCTTGCCTAATTTAGCATATTAAAAGCAAGTAAAATAAAAAGCAGTAATAATAAAGTTTAAAAAACAAGCCAAATCAAGTTAAGACGATCAACTCAAGAGTTATAGGTATTTAGGCAACCTGGCAGCAGTACAGATGGTCCAATATTGTCAAGAGTAATTTATAAACTTATAAATTCAGAGAGCTGAGAGGCCCTGACATTATCTGGTAGTGTAACGTGTAGGCAGATGGTAAAAGTGGAGAAAAAGAATGTCAAGGAACAGTAGAGAACTCTTAAGCCCTTCCATCCTCTGATGCTAACAGTAACTATAAGTGACTGGGAGCATTTTTAAAAACAATAGTGCTGTGCCCAAGATGTACTTTAAAAAAAACAAAACTGGCCGGGCTCGGTGGCTCAGCCTGTAATCCTGCGCTTCGGGAGGCGAGGTGAGTGAATTGCCTGAGCCTGCGGGTTCGAGACCCGCCTGGGCAACTTGGAGAAACCTCATCGCTACCATAAATCAAAAAATCAGCTGAGCGTGGTAGTGCGTGCCTGTAATTCCGGCTACTCGGAAGGCTGAGGCAGAGGGATCGCCGGAGCCCAGCAGGTCGAGGCCGCGGTGGTCGGGAGCAGACACTGCACTTCAGTCTGGGCGACAGAGTGAGACTCCGACTCAAAAACAAAACAAAACAAAACAAAACCCATAGAATCTGGAATTGTAATTTATTTGTAAGTAAATAAGCCTCATGCTAGTTCAGTGGAACTAGCCACAAGTAAGCCAAATATCTAATTTAAAGTGACTGTTAAATTCTTAGAATGTAATAAGTAGCAATAATAATAATAAATAACAGGAATGCGTTACCTGAAGCTTTTGCATTGCTACACTATTATGAGTTACACAAAAACTGGGAAGAAGCAAAGAAAACAGTCTTGAATAAGGTGGCAAAGAGAAGATTGTCATATTGGGAAATGTAGCTATTCCATGTGCAAGTAAATTGTTTTGCACAACGAAAACACAAGGTGCTTCAAAGGAAACATCAGATCTTAAAAGGCTACAAATTTATACTCAGGTACCAAAAGAAAATGTTATACTTTACACAAGAAAGGTGGTTTGTATTTCAAAATTAATAGATTTACATTACTTGTATTCTGAAAACGCTTACATTACTGATTAGAGAATGATTATATTTAAATTACTACTTCTGAATTATTATTAAGGTAACTTTAGTGGCAGTTTCTAGGATGCATTAAGTAAAACATTTAGTTAACTATAATTTTTTATTCTAAAATAGAATAGCTGGAAGATTTTGCATGAATTTTCATGAATTTAATATAAGACACTTAAAATGATAAACAAAACTGTGTCAATTTGTTTTAGTAATACCAAAATAATGTAAGACATAGTATGATGGGTCAGATTAGTTGTCCATAAATTCAAACATTCTGCTCAAGGAGAGGTTCACATGAACAAATGTAGTTGTCTTCCATCATTCTGACGTCAAAAGATTCAAAAGAAAAAAACAGACTGCATAAATATAAATAAAAGTTACCTTGCCTTCGTAGTTCATTTTTAACAGCTTCAACACCTCCTGTTTTTTCAATAAAGTCATATATAACTTTCGATGTTTCTCTGTCTTTAAGTTGTGCCTCTGAGATTCCACACATATCAAAAAGATTCTTCAATTCTGGATCCAAATTATTCAGCTACAACAGATAATATAACTGCTAACTATAAAAATCTATCCAAATTTTTAAAAAAATAAACATGATACAATTTAATTCTCATCCATGTCCTTATGAAATTATTTTAGTTTACAGACTTTTAACATGGTTCCATTATTGATATGCTAATTAAACATGCTTATATAAACAAAATAATAAATTTTCTATGTTATTGTATTTCTTTGTTGTTCTCTGACTTCAAAAAGGGGGCATCTCATTTAGATTTCTGATAACCTATTCACGATTCAAACATCTTCAAGGCTCATTTATTCCACCTTGTCCTAAGTAAACTTACGAATAGTCACAAATAAACACAAAAAAAGTAAATTTGGGGCAAGGATCTCCCCGCAACCCCAAGCACCTTGTATAATGCCTAACACAAAGGCATACTCAATATGTGCTTGAGGAATTCACACTGTAGCTATAACAAAATAACCAAAAAGATTTTTTTTTTAGTTATTGTCACTCTGTCATCCAGGCTGGAGTGCAGTGGCATGCTCATGGCCACCGCAGCCTTGACCTGTGGGCTCAGGTGATCCTTCTACCTCAGTCTTCCAAGTAGCTGGAACTACAGGCATATGCCACCATATCCAGCTAATTTTTTTGATTTATTGTAGAGAAGAGGTCTTGCCAAGTTGCCCAGGCTGGTCTTGAATCCCTGGACTCAGGCAATCCTCTTGCCTCAGCCTCCCAAAGTGCTGGGATTACAGGCGTGGGCCACTAGCTCACCAAAAAGATTTTTTCCTAATTACAAATAACCTTTCTCTTCAAAATAGTGTGTCGAAACCTTGATTAACTTTTGTCAGCAGTTTCACCTACCTTACTCACAGTGCTATAAAATAATGAAGGGTGAAATTGTCAAAAAGAATAAGAGAATGAAAAGGTCTAGACAATTCAACAACTGAATATTTAAAATGTAATTATACGATTTTCCAGTAATTTGATAAATATTCTCCTGAAATTACCACTAAGCAGAAATGATTTTTTTCCTCTTATCTTTCATAGCACAAGGATTTTACTTATATAGTACATAAAGCAAAGAATCAAAAACACTTTGACTTTAGAGACATAGCCTTGAATGATAGAACAATACTATGGCTTCAGATCTCAGTGGTATACAAACATAAACAATCACATTCAAATAGCACTAGGATCCACAAAAATGAATCAGAAAAATAAAAATCTAAAGACAGGCCAGAACATTCCCACCTACTAGAGTTAAAATGTACATGGCCTGAAAACACACTTACATCAAAGCCTGTATTCGGATCCCAGCCAACATGTCCAATGTGCCTGAAATAAAAAATAGAAAAAATATACAAAAAACAAAACACATATGAAGCATCAAAAACGTATTGCATATGAAATCCAATCTATATTTGACTTTAAATTTTTTGTTTGAACTAACAGTTCCCATATACATAACCATAATATTAGAAAAGCTATGTATAAGGAGAACAAGATTCTAGCTCTGACTCTGCTACTAATTGAATCTTAACATTTTTGTACAATGAGCTAATAAAATAATGCACATAAAAATGCTTGAAATATGTTACATAACCCTAATGCTTTTACTGCTTCTAGGCAGTGCCTTTAGGCAATTTCCCAAATACTATTTAACCATCAAAGTGAGAAAACATGTCTGTGTCCAACAATTAGTTTTAACAACTCTATCTAATTTTTCTTTTTCAAAAACATCTATTGAGTTATTGTTTTACAAAAAAGAACTCCAACAAAGTCCATAGCTAAAAAGGTATCCAAGTGATAAAAGTTAAGCTTCCTCCCAAAAAGAAAACAATTTTTTTTTTACCAAGTTAAAAATCAAAAGCAGCAAAGAATAAATAGAAAGTGAAGATAAGAATGACAAAAGATGTCTTACTGGAAGTTGCTTGGCGTTCCAATATCTGCCTTGGTTAATCTCTTCTTTTTTGCTTTTCCTTTCTTCTTTTCTTTGGTATGAGAGATGCTGTTAACTTGTGGACCATAAAATCTATTTGTTGTGATTTCTGGATTTTTTATGTCAACTGTAGCCATGGGTAGATTAGGGCCTGCAAATAAAGGGATATAACTTAAGATAATCATATACAATAATCATTTATAATTTACATGTCTCTTTCTGAAGTACAATCACATCATTATAAATTATTTAATTTTAATCTAAACCTGCATGTTAATTTTTTAAATTAACTGCCTAATTTCTAAATTTTTAAACAAATTAGCAGATACATTATTTCAAAGCCAATCTGTATTTTTATAACATTAAATCTCATAAAGAATATCAACTGACAACTAGAATTTAAATTTAATTGGCTGATGTCTTAAATTTTGACTTAATATCCTTATACCCAACACATTACTCACTGATAATATGGAATATATCTCATAACAACAAAGACAAATAAAGTAAAATAAGTACCTATTCATTTTAAAACTTAACAAAAAAATCTAGGCTTAGCACTCTGCTTCAACTTTATTAGTACACGAGGAAAAAGTACTTATAAAATTATTTCTACCATTTTTTCCAAAACTGCCATTTTAAGTCCAGTAGTATTTTCCCCATCATAAGTATAGAATCCAAAAACTTAAAATGAAAAACTCTTAAAACACTCATCTATGCAAAATTCAATCCTAAAAATATCACAGACACCTTCAGATATTACTCATAGCATCTTCAGGAATGACTAAATGTAGCACCAAACTTATAAGAAAAAAAAAAAAAAAACTTAAATGCATGAAAGTCTGAATTCTAAGTATTCAACTTAAAAGTTTCTTACAAATTTCACCAAGGAGCGACAAATGTACTTTAGTGACCCTATTTCAATATATGACAAAAACAGATACAACCTATCAGACCAGGTTCATGTGAGGTAATTACATTAATTACAACTTTCACAATGTTGCATAAAATACTATCACCACTGTGTAGAAAGAGTGAACACAGCAGGCTTGAAATAGCTCTCCTTAGAAAGGCTCACTTGCAAGGCGGGCTGTTGGCTCCTGGGAACTGGGATTTTAAGAGGGTTTCCACCATTTTCTGACAACGTGGGCTCACTGAGTCTAAACTATTTGTGCTAACAATGCAGTTTATGCTGAACTCCTGCTTTCCTTCTGGGAGTCTGGAATCTCAGTATGTACTTACTAGCCCCCATCAAAAACCCTGGGCACCAAGTTGCAAATGAACTTTCTCCTTCAGCAACATTTCACGTGCCATCATAATTCATTACCAGAGGAATTAAACATATCCTCTGTAACTCTACTGGGAGAACTCTTGGAAGCTTCTGGGGTTTTCTATGAACTTCATTCCAACTGTCTTTTCCTTTGCTGATTTTGTCTTGTATTTGTCTTCTCACTAAAACAAATCTTTGGGATAAGCATATGAGGAAGGACCCCCCCACACACACACACCCAAAAAAACCCAGAATTATCTTTTGGAAGGTTGGCCCCTTGTATTCTTGGCTTTGCCTGCTAGGTAAGTGTTCTGGAAACCCATCAGCATAAGTATACCAGCTAGCATTGCTGTGAGAGGCTGCGTTTGGCTTCAGTGAATTTTGTTTTGAAGCCGGGCTTGGTGGCTCAGCCTGTAATCCCGCGCCTTTGGGAGGTTGAGGTGAGTGGATTGCCTGAGCCCGCGGGTTCGAGACCCGCCTGGGCAAGTGAGACTTCATCTCTACAATAAATCAAAAAATCAGCCGGGAGTGGTAGCGTGCTCCTGTAGTTCCAGCTACTTGGAAGGCTGAGGCGGAAGGATCACCGTAGCCCAGCAGGTCGAGGCTGCGGTGGCCGGGAGTGGCCACTGCACTCCAGTCTGGGCAATAGAGTGAGACTCCAACTCAAAAAAAAAAAAGAATTTTGTTTTGGAGATTCTTTCAACATGTTTGTCCATTTTATGGTGGGTGAATTAAGAGTGCACCTGCCCACAACACATTGAGTATTCAGCAGTTTTTGACCAAAAAATGGCATGACCCCCATACCCCACCTCTCTATTCACCCAATCTTGCCCTAAGGCAACTTTTTTTTTTTGTTTTCCCCAATTTAAAAAACCCCCAAAGGGAAACATTTTGCTGATGTGGAAGAGGTGAAACAAAAAAAGGCAGAAACACTAAAAGGCATCAAAATGGACAAGTTCAAACTGTTTCTGAGCAGTGGAAAAAGTGAAAAGTGCCTCGATAGGTGTACTGTATGAAACGGAGAGTACTTGGAAGGTGAATGAACTTTAAACATGTAAGAATACACAATTTTTTATAAATAAATTCTGGGGTTTTTTGGGTCCCCCTTGTAACTACATATTGAATCCTTCTGGAAAATCTTCAATCATGTGGATGGTCTTGGGGATCCCCCAACACAATCATGAAGTGGCAAATAGAAATCTCAAGAAATTATAGGCTAATGCAGATTAGGAATAATTAAATGCCAATATGACTATAATTCTCTAATTATGCCCTAAACCACTAATGTATCCTCCTACTTATTAAAGTTATCTGAAAGAGGCTTGACAAAGTGGCTCACACCTGTAATCCCAGCACTTTGGGAGACTGAGGTGCTTCAGCCCAGGAATTCAAGACCAGCCTAGGCAACACAGTGAGACATCATCTCTATAAAAAATAAAAAAATTAGCTGGGCATGGTTATTCATGTTTGTGGCCCCATCAACTCAGGAGGCTAAGGTGGGAGGATCACTTAATTAAGTTCAGGAGGTAGAGGCGGTAGTGAGTTGTTCACCTACATGGGTAAATTGTACCTGTTTTCTCCCAGATCTACTATTAAAGATGAAACAAAGTTAAAACAAATTTATGAAAGCTGTCTGCACCTTACCAAACAAGTAAATAATTTGTAAAGATGTGTATATTTTAGTAATATCACCAAAATTTGGCTATTGTCCCTTAATATTCAAAGTCTATTTACATGTACATACAATATGTAAAGAATCCTAAGGTTTTATTTATAATTCCATTTAAAAATTCCACAGGAAGTTGACTGATACTGACAAGAAATAAAGTAATTTCTCAAAAAAAAAAAATGGAAGCTAGTGAATAATAAGGAAAAATCATAAAAGCCTTTTCAGTGTCAAGAAATATTCTGAAAATAACTAGATCAAGAAATTAGTTAAGCAGTATTTAGGAGATTTGAATGTTCAAGTTTGTTCAGATATTACTGTAGCTGCACAAAATAAGAGATTTACTGAGACTACCCAGAACGCAGGGGTTAGAGGGCTGAATTGGGGCCACATACCTAAACTTATCTGGTGATCTATTTTTACTTATCGTTCTTCCCTTTCTGCCCTCTCTCTTCTTGTAACCTATCTTTACTAATCAGCACCAGCAACACAAACCTCAATAAGATGCTACAAATTATATTTACTCTTTTGTCTTTAAATCCAATACAATTTAAGAAGTAACTTAAGACAGACTTAGGAGTATCAGAGTTAAGCATTCTCTTTATTAATACTACCTTTCCTGAAACAGGTGTTCAGGTAGCAACTATAAGGGAACAACTAGACTTGCCGGTAAAACATAAGAACAAAAACCAACCATACTGGGAAAAAAATAACAAAAATATTTTATGCTGCTTTAGCTTATATAAAAGCCATCTATTACACTATATATGACCTACATGGACATAGAGTTGGGTAAAGGTAAGTTTAATGATTTTAATTATCCAAGCTAATACATTCTTTTTTGAAAAATAAAGTTACTGTAACCCTGATTTATAACTCCCTAGAGCTGTCTCTGAAGAAGACTCAAGAATGAAGAGGACAGGAACAAAATATAAATGGAATGTGGAATGAATAATTGTGTTTAGCACATACTGTAGTCAGACTGTGTTTCCCTTCCCCTCTTCTATCCCAAAATCAGGTATGAATACATTGTTATGTATCTGCCACACGGTTTATAAAGTCTTGACAATATCTCTTTGGAATCATTAGAGATTAATTTCATTAATAGTCATTAAAATATTCTTTAAATAATCTACATAGAATAATCTAGATTATACAGATGCATAGAAAATTAGTATTAGATGGAAAAGTAGAGTTTCTTTTCCAAATTTTTCATTTTACTCATGAAAACTAAGGACAAGAAGAGGCAGGTGGCCTGTGTAAAGTCCTACAGTTAGTGGCAGAGGCAAAAGCTAAACTCTGGTATCTGGGCTCCCCGCCCACTACCTTTCTTCCTGACTATATATAGCACCTTTTACACAAAAGTCAAACTACAAGGTGGCCGGCACTGCTAACTTTACAAACATTGTAACACATTATTTCTTTACCAGTTTTTCAGTTCTGTTGGTTTGTGGTCCAACAACTCATCATTCAATAAATATTTACTATCAACTTTCAGAATTAGGTATAAAGGATTTTCAACATATCCAAGAGATTAGGAACTTGGTTATTTCTGTTGATAATAGTTATTTACTTTAAAGTTTGAAGATGTTAGAAAATAAGTTTAAAATGATATTCTAAAGTCAAATTAAGCATGTTTCAAAAGTAACACTAAAAAAAATGATGACCTATTTAAAGACAAGGAGATTTTTTTAATAATGTAAAGTTGATGAAAGATTTAGTAACAGAAACATACTAGAGTTATTTCTAGTAAAGTTTAATTTAACTGTTCCATTTATGAAGTTATAATCATCCTAAGAATACCTACTAAGTAAATATATAATAGAGAGGGCTGTTTTCCTTCTTTTCCAGAAAAACAACAACAACAACAAAACACAATGACAAAGTACCTCCTGATGAAGGAGAACTGTCACAGGAAAAGTTCTAAAATATTCTTATGAACAGACATTTCTATTGTTTCTAAATCTAAAAGAACAAACTCAAGTTTCCCACTAACTACACAGAAAGCAGAGAACTCTCACCAAGGTAAAATAGTTGAGAGGCCTCTGATGTCAAGCAGTCATGAAGCTGAGAATAAATCATCGGAAAGTATGTAAGCTAAAAATGGAAACTGACCAATAAAGAAATTAGTAGTTAGTCAGGAAGGTATTGAATTGCATTTTATGAATATATGTAAATTCTACATAAAGTGTACTTTTAATAATTACAATTTGAAAAGGTCTGGTAAGCTAATAATATAAATATGGATCTAAGACAAAGCACTTGCGCGGCTACTGCCGGACATGGCTAAGGTGTCCACTGCCACCTAGTGGTAGTGTGTCTCCACACAGTGGGGAACGCAAGACAATCTACAGAGGAAAAGATTAAAACTTCTATTAATAATTATTTATTTCATTCCATTCTGTACTGTGTATGTAATATATTACATGCATATTTTATAAATAAAAAGTATGAAAGTATTGGCAGTACATGTTGTATACTTTTGTCCTTTAAAGAAACTATTTTTTTAAAAAACAACTTTACATTTAATGAAAAAAGTTTGAGATCACTGCAGCAAATGATTAAAACTATAAAACTAAAAGACTTAAAACCAACAGCAATCACAGAGAAACAAACTACATTTAATTCTAAGTGCCTCTCCTAGCAGGGGTAATTAAATTGTGAGGTACCACAATTTTAGAAAATAAAGCAGTCAGTCTCCATATCCACGGATTCTGCATCCATGGATTCAACCAACTGCAGTTTAAAAATAAAAATAAACGGGTGGTTGCATCTGTACTGAACATGTACAGTCCTTTTTTCTTGTCATTATTCTCTATACAATACAGCACAACTAACTACTAACATAGCATTTACATTGTATTCAATGTTGTAAGTAATCCTGAGACGATTTAAGTGTATGGGAGGATGTGCATAGGTTATAAGTAAAGACTACACCTTTTTATATCAAGGACTTGAGCATCTGTGAATTCTGATATCCATGAAGGGTCCTGGAACCAATCCTCCACGGATACCAAGAGACGACTGTTTTTATATCCTTAACTTCAGTTACATGATTTGTACAACATCTACACTTCAAAAGCTCAGGGTCTTTTCCCCAAAGTGGTACTCAATACTGTACATGCTCACCGAACTCAAAATAATCTAACAAATTCAAAAGAGGTTAAAATACTAGGCATATATAAAGGAAAAACTCTAACACTCCATTAAAAGATCACAGGTGAACGACTTGTGCCTCAGCTGCTTCTCCTTTTGCCTCTGCCACATTCTTACTTACATATCTTGAGACATGCATGTTACCCTCTCTTGGTCTCAGTTTCTCCCTCAAAATCATCTTGACATACCTTAGTGGTTAAGGGGCTAGGCTTTAGAGTCAGAGCACTTGAGGCTAAATCTTCCTTCTCCACTTAACTAGTTATGTGACCTTGAGCAAGTTACTACCTATCTGTGCCTCAAGTTTTCTCATCTATAAAATGAGGATAAGAGGAGCTACTTCAGAGGGTTGCTGAATGGTATCCAGTGGGTAGTAAATGATCATTAAATAGTAGCTGCTATTATTGTTGTCATCGTTTTCATCAGGATATTTATTAAACACTATGCTAAGCTTTGATTACCTCATTTAATTCCTCCAGCAGCCCTGTAAATAAATAGCAATACTTCTGTTTAAAAAAGAAAGTCAAAGTATATAATACTTTGCACACAGAAGCACTATTAAATGTAGTTAGCTATTTAAAAAATAACAATAAGGCCAGGCTTGGTGGCTCAGCCTGTAATCCCAGCACTTTGGAAGGCCAAGATGAGTAGATTGCTTGAGCCCGCGGGTTCAAGACCCACCCAGGCAACTTGGCGAGACCTTGTCTCTATCATAAATCAAAAATTAGCTGGGCATAGTAGTGTGCGCCTGTAAGTTCCGGCTACTTGGAAGGCTGAGGTGAAAAGATCGCTGGAGCCCTGCAGGTTGAGGCTGCAGTGGTTGGGCGACAGAGTGGGAATCCAACTCAAAAAATAAATAAATAAATAATAATAATAATTTGAATTTTCTGATGAAATTCATCTGTTAATCTATTTCATGCATCCTTTCCTTTTGATTTCTTGAAAATACTAATTATAGTTATTTTGAATTGCCTTTCTTC
>CAUYQG010232173.1:0-15645 GCA_963574415.1 Tarsius wallacei | reverse complement strand
CCCCTCTCCCTCTTGCAATCATTCCTGAGTAGAATCTGCTTCTTCCACTCTGACTACCGCCAGACCCTGGTTTTCTTACACTCAATTCTTCCTCTTTTTTTCCTTGCGTTGGAGTCTCACTTTTTCACCCAGACTGGAGTGCAGTGGCCGCTCCTGGCCACCTCAGCCTCGACCTGGTGGGCTCCAGCGATCCTTCTGCCTCAGCCTTCCAAGTAGCTGGAACTATAGGCGTGTGCTACCACACCTGGCTGATTTTTTCATTTATTGTAGAGATGAGGTCTCACCAAGTTGCCCAGGCGGGTCTCGAACCCGCGGGCTCAGGCAATCCACTCACCTCAGCCTCCCAAGGCGCGGGGTTACAGGCTGAGCCACCGAGCCCGGCTTTGTTGTTGTTTAAGTCTGGCTTAAAATAGCATTTTGAGAGAGGCAGGACCAAAACAAAATGACAAGAAATTCTGACAATAAATGAATAAGAAGTCGTACACCAGGTAAATGTAAACGAAAGGAGGGAGGGAGGAAGAAGGTAGGAAAAAAAGAGGAAGAATTGAGTGTAAGAAAACCAGGGTCTGGCGTTAGTCAGAGTGGAAGAAGCAGATTCTACTCAGGAATGATTGCAAGAGGGAGAGGGGCCTCGGTGGAGAGATGGACTCAATCCAAATACAACATGGACGAATGGGACTTGTAGCCAAAGAGGAAGGTGGCAGTCAGTGGACAGAAACGTCCTAAGAGGAGATGTCAAGGTGTAGGGAGGAGCCTAACGAGATCTTTGCTCAAGGCAGGCCAGGGCAACCGCATCATCTGGTATGGAGAGGAATTTGATTAGAAATCGAGAGTGATCAGACATCCAGGGTGGTGGGTTCTGGCTGAACCGACCTAACAGATTTTTGCTAAGTTGGAGCCATGCAGAAATCAGAAGTCCAAAGGTCGAGGCCTCGTTGGGAGGATAATTTAGAGGAGCTTGGTGAGACAGTGGTCAAGGAGAGCCTCTTCGTCAAGAGGGAGGGAAGAAAAGAGTATCCCAGGTACAGCAATGTTAATGTCAGACAAAACAGAATAGAAACAAAGACATTCCAAATTTAAAAACCACCTAAGATCCAAGCAGACACAGGGATCTAAAAAGAGTATAAAAAACAACACTGAAAGAAATGCCAGAAGACATTGTCATCATGGAAGACATCGAGATGCTCCTCTCAAAAATGAAAGCAAGTAGATGAAACGAGTACGGATATATAGCGATTTGAGTGGCAATTAACAAGCTTGAGCCAATGAATCCATAGCGAACTTTAAAATCAGTAAACCTTGAATATACACTCTTTCCAAGGAAAAATGTATCCTACCTTACAGGGCTTAATGAAGATTAAATGAGTTAACAGGTGGAAAAACACTTGGTGTGTAGCGCATAGTAAGCATTCAATAGGCATGCACCATCACTAGTATCACAATAGGCCAACAAAAACATCAACACGTTCCACAAACCATAAGTTATAAGGCTGTGTTACTGACAACAATTTGAAAGTAGCAGCGGGCGAACAGCAAATAAAATTCTATGTGGCAAGTTTAAAGCAGACTTGTAAATACCATTAACTAAAAGAGAACAGTAAAATGGAATTTGCAAACTATTTAGAAATGAATGGCAATAAGATAGTTCCTGTTAATATCTGTGGGATGCGGTCATAAAAGCACTTGAAGAAAAACGCGTCACCTAAGTTGTTATAGTCTACAAACAGGAAGGATTCAAAATAAAGGAATGTGTGGATGTATGAAACATACCAGCAAAAAAGGCTTTTATCTGCTAGAGATATACACTAGAGCCTTTATGGACGGGCTCGGTGGCACAGCCTGTCATCCCAGCACTTTGGGAGGTCGAGGCAAATGGATTGCCTGAGCCCATGGGTTCAAGACCAGCCCATGCAACTTGGCGAGACCTTGTCTCTACAATAAATCAGACATTAGCTGGGCGTGGTAGCGCACGCCTATAGTTCCGGCTACTTGGAAGGCTGAGGCAGAAGGATTGCTGGAGCCCAGCAGCCTGGAGCCCAGCATCGTGCAACAGAGTAAGACTTCAAGCCCCCCCCCAAAACAAACAAACAAACAAAAACCTAAAGACTTTAAGAGTGAAATAATATGGCATCTGGGATTTACTTTTAAAATACTCCAGAAAGAAATATGAACAATATGAAAAAGAAAAGGAGATGAAACATGATCAGTAGAAATGTGAAGGCTGGTGAAGCTAGGTGATTCATTATGACATCTTCCCATGTCTGTGTGTGTGAACATTTCCACATTTTTACAAGTAGTTTAGGCTAGGCACGGTGGCTTCTACCTGTAATCCCAGTGCTCTGAGAGGCAGAGGCAACAGGATCACTTGAGCCCAGAAGTTCAAGGCTGCAGTGAGCTGTGAGCATACCACCTCACTCCAGCCAGGGTGACGAAGCAAGACCCTGTCTCAAATAAATAAATGTAAATGAACAATAATAAAGGCATGTTTAAGTTAACTCATCGTGCAAGAAATCATAGAAATAATAACAAAGACATCTTAAGGTTTGTGAAAAAAATTTAAAGCCAAAAGGCAGAACTTACTTAATAAGAAAAATTGTGCAACAAACTTCATCATTAAATCCCCAGTGTGGCTTTTTAAGTAACCAACTCCTCAACTACTTGTTAAGAAAATTATTGAAAAGTCATCGGCCGGGCTCGGTGGCTCAGCCTGTAATCCCGCGCCTTGGGAGGCTGAGGTGAGTGGATTGCCTGAGCCCGCGGGTTCGAGACCCGCCTGGACAAGCAAGACCTCATCTCTACAATAAATCAAAAAAATTAGCCGGGCATGGTAGCGCGCGCCTGTAGTTCCAGCTACTTGGAAGGCTGAAGCGGAAGGATCGCCGGAGCCCAGCAGGTCGAGGCTGCGGTGGCCGGGAGCGGCCACTGCACTCCAGTCTGGGCGACAGAGTGAGACTCCGACTCAAAAAAAAAAAAAAAGAAAAGTCATTGAGAGTCATAATCAAAAAAGCAAAAGGGAAACTCTATACACTAGGAATTATAAAAATATACTATATGTGATTACATATCAAAACATTTGAAAACATAGATGAAGTGGACAGTTTCTTAGAGAAAAAAACATAAATTATTAAAATTGAATTCAAGAAATAGGTTTTCAAAAGCCCTAACATTATTGACTCAGTGTGATTTGTTGACCAAATGGGAATGCAAAGATGGTTCAACATATAAATATCCATCTCTATAATATACCACAGTAACAGAATAAATGGGGAAACAGCATATGATTACCTTAACTGATGCAGAAAAAGCTTTTGACAAAATTCAAATTTAAAAAAATTCGACAAACTAGAAATAGAAAGAAACCGCTTCAACAGAATGAAGACCCTACGTGAAAAGCTCTCAGAGACCATCACATTCAGTGGTGAGCGACTGAGAGCTGTTCCTTTCAGATCAGCAGGAGCAAGGTGAGAGTACCACTTTTGCCACTTTTGCTCGACACAATCTGGAAGTCCTAGCCAAAGCAATCAGATAGAGGAAAAAAAATTAAAAGTATCCAAATTAAAAAGAAGCAAATAAAATCATCTCTGTGTACAGACAACATGGTCTCATATGTACAAACCCTAAATATTCTGCACACACACATACACACACACACACGACTGTTAGAACTAGTAGATAAATTCAGCAATATTGTAAGATACAAAATAAACACATAAAAATCAGTTACATTTCTATTTGTTAACAACAAATGATCTGAAAAGAAATTAAAAAGCAATTCCGTTTATAATAGCATCAAAAAGAAAATAGGATAAACTTAACCAAGGAGATGAAAGATCTGTATAATAAAAACTATAAAATGGTGCTGAAAGAAAGTAAAAAAGTTGCCAGGTGTGGTGGCTCACACTCACAATCCCAGTACTTTGAGGGCCTGAAATGGAAGGATTGCTTGAGTCCAAGGGTTCGAGACCAGCCTGGACAACATAGTGAGACCTCATCTTTACAAAAAAATTAGCCAGGTGTGGTGGCACACAGCTGTAGTTCCAGCTACTCAGGAGACCGAGGTGGAAGGATTTTTCGAGCCCAGGAGTTTGAGACTGTGATGAACCATGGTCATGCCACTACACTCCAGCCTGGTCACATAGTGAGACCCTGACTCCAAAAACAAACAAAAAAGACACAAATGGAAAGACATTTCATGCTTATGAACTAGAAGGCTTACTATAGTTAAGAGCTTGATTTTACCCAAAGTGATCTACAGACAGAATGCTATTCCTCTCCAAATCTCAATGGTGTTGTGGCAGAAATAGAAAGATCCATCCTAAAATTTATATGGGATCTCAAGGGACTCTGAATAGTCAAAAAAAATATTGAGAAAGAACAAAGTTAAAGAACTCATACTTCTTGATTCCAAAATTTGTTAAAAACCTGCAGCAATCGATACAGTGTGGTACTAGGATAATGACAGACATATAGACCAATAAAATAGAATAGACAGCCAGAAATAAACTCTTGAACCTACAGTCAAGTTATTTTCAATGATGCCAAGACTGCTTGATAGGAAAAGGACAATTTTTCAACAAATAGTGTTAGAAAACTGGATACCCGCATGCAAAGGAATACATTTGGACCAATACCTTATACCATAAACAAAAACTAGCTTGAAATGAACCAAAGACGTAAACGATAGGACCTAACACTATAAAACCCTTAGAAGAAAACTGGGGGGACATCTTTATTACATTGAATTTAGCAACAATTTCTTGGAATGTCACCCAAAGCATAGGCAACAGAAGTAAAAATAGAGCCATTGGACCACACCACAATTTAAAACTTTTGTGTTTATTAGAAGGCACAGTAACAGAGCGAAAAGGCAATCTCTGAAATGGGGGAGAAAACATATGCAAGTCATATACGTGATAAGGAGTTGATACCCAGAATATGTAAAGAACTCTCACCATGAAAAAAATTTGATTAAAAAAATAGGCAAAGAACTTGAAGAAACATTTCGTTAAAGAAGATATACAAATAGCAAAGAAGCGTAAGAAGATGCTCAACATCTCTAATCTTTAGGGAAATGTAAATCAAAACCACAATGAAATGTTACCCCACACCCATTAGGATGGTTATTATAAAAACAATAACAAAAACCAGAGAATAATAAGTGTTGACAAGGAGGACAGAAGTTGGAATCCTCGGGTGTTAATTGTGGGAATGTAAGTGGTACAGCCATGATGGTCTTCCCTGCAGACACCCCGGGGAACTGGGAACACAGGGGTCTCCAGCTCCAGGGAGCCGGTTGTTATCCCATGGAATCTATGGAGTACTTGGTCCCAGGCTCCAGATGTGCCCCAGGCCACTCCTCTGAACATGTTTAAGAGGACAGGAGGGAACCCCATCTTCTCTCACCGAAACAAGAAAGTCAAGACAATAAGCAAAACCCTCCAGAGGCAGGAGTGATTGATAATTCTCTTTTTTCTTTTTTGAGTTGGAGTCTCACTCTGTCACCCAGACTGGAATGCAGTGGCCGCTCCCGGCCACCGCAGCCTCGACCTGCTGGGCTCCGGCGATCCTTCCGCCTCAGCCTTCCGAGTAGCCGGAACTACAGGCGCAAGCTACCACGCCCAGCTAATTTTTTTTATTTATTGTAGAGATGAGGTCTCGCCAAGTTGCCCAGGTGGGTCTCGAACCCGCGGGCTCAGGCAGTCCACTTGTCTCGGCCTCCCAAAGTGCTAAGCCACCGAGCCCGGCCCAATAATTCTTTTAACACTTTTTTTTTTAGAGACAGCGTCTCGCTGTGTCACCCAGGCTGGAGTGCAGTGGCACAATCACAGCTCACTGCAACCTTGACTCCCTGGGCTCAAGTGATCCTCCCGCCTCAGCCTCCCAAGTAGCTGGGACTACAAGCATGTGCCACCACACCCAGCTAACTTTTTAAACATTCTTTTGTAGAGACTGTCTCACTATGTTGCCTAGGCTGGTCTCGGACTCCTGGCCTCGTGATGCTCCCCCCTCGACCTCCTTAAGTGCTGGGATGACAGGTGTGAGCCATTGCACCCAGCTTAACCCGTGCTTTAAAGCTAGTTTGGCTGTTGTCCTTTCCTTTTACCCGATTGCTTCCCACAGATGGCTCTGGGAAGCCCCTAAGCCTCCTGAGACAGTCCCCCTTCCACATCTCCTTTGTGTTTTCTGCACCCAAGCTCATGGAAGACAGAGAAGCTCGTGGCGTGGGGCTGATTGTCAGCGAAAAAGCACCAACCTGTCCACGGGGGTTATTTGCAAACCGGCATCTGTTCTGACGGGTTGGTGTTCGTGCTATGCGAGTCTCTAACTATCTTGAAGAACAATCTTAAATATGGGTAAGGGGGGTGGAGAAATGATGCCACCTAGGCCACAAAACCTGGTAAGTTCTCTCTCTTCGATCGTGAAGTCAGAATCCAGCAGAGCACGGGAAGGCAGTTGGCATGGCGAGTGGTCAATCCTTGGTCGGCCTTTGAGGACCCGGAAGAGTGCCCAGTGTCTGCCGTCAGGGTCACGGAGGCACTCTTCCAGGTCCTCAAAGGGTCAGGGTAAGCCGTCGGGGTCACTCCACGAGGGGGCCGCTCCCCCTGGAGGTCTCAAGGGCACTCCCTGCATGAGGGTTTTGAAAACCTGCTCAGAACCAGCACATCTTAATGGAAGCAGCCCTGCCCTTCCCTGCCTCACCCGCTCTCTCATTCTCTCCCAAAACCACAGGGCTGTGTCCCTCAGAGAGCCCTCCCCTCACCCTGCACCCTGCCCCCACGCTTGGGTCCCATCACAATGGCGGTGCATCAAACAAAGGGCAGGACGTGGAATCTCCTGGCACACAACCGTATAGGGGGATGTCTGTGTTATCGTCTCAGGCTGTGTTGCAGATATTTCAGGCCGGGTGTGGTGGCTCACGCCTGTACTCCCATCAGCTTGGGAGACTGAAGCAGGGGAATCGCTTGAGGCCAAGAGTTCAGGACCAGTCCAGGCAGCATAGCAAGACCAGCCTCTACACAAAATTTAAAAATTAGCTGAGCTTGGTGGTTCATGCCTGCATTCCGAGTGCTTGGAGAGGCCGAGGTGGGAGGATCACTTGAGGTTAGGCGTTTGAGACCAGCCTGGGCAACACAGTAAGACCTTGAATCTACAAAAACATTAAAAAGTAGCCAGGCATGGTGGCATGCACCTGTGTCCCAAATGCTCAGGAGGCTGAGGTGGAAGGATCGCTTGAGCCCAGGAGTTTGAGGCTGCAGTGAGCTATGATTGTGCCACTGCACTCCAGCATGTGTGATACAGACTCCATCTCTTAAAAGATAAATAAATAAATAAAAATTAAGTCAGTTAATTAAATGTTTTACGTTATTTCATCCCATGTCTTTAAAAAAAATTTTTTTTTGAGTCAGAGTCTGAATCTGTTGCCCAAGCTCTGTTGCAGTGGCACAGTCACAGCTAACTGTAAACTTGACCTCCCAGGCTCATGACTACATCCCAAGTAGCGGGGACTACAAGCACCAGCCACCACACCCAACCGATTTTTTAAAAATTTTTTGTAGAGATGAGGTCTCACTATGTTGCCCAGGCTGGTCTCAAACTCCTGGGCTCAAGCGGTCTTCTTGCCTTGACCTCCCTAAGCACTGGGATTACAGGCATGAGCTACTGCACCTGGGCTTCAAAAATATTTTTGTAACACAATAATTAAAACAAAAATCTGTGCTGCAAAAGTATCAATGAAAAGTAAAGGGTGGAGACTCTGACTTTGGTTTTTCTGCCAGAAGTCCCCCACCCAATTTCTCCTGTGCCTTATTATACTATTCTTTTTTTTCCGATTAATCCCTCTTCACTGTGTGACATTGTAGAGTGTGAAGCCGGCCCAGGGGTGTGTCAGGGGTTTGTGAAACGAGTTGTGTTTCCCACAAGTCGAGTCGGAGTCCCTGGCCTAGCTCACCTTACAACGGGAAATATTTTTGACAGTTTATTTAAAATAAGATCCAGCCTATTGCCCCTGTAAATCAGACCAGTCTTACTCGAAGAGGATGTCACAAAGAAGGAAGTCAACTTGATCAAAAGGGAAGTGCCTCATCAGGACAAGCAGACCGGTCACACTGGAGGAAATTAGGAAGTCTGTCTGGGGACAGATGATGCAACTGCAGTTTCATTCTGGAAGCATGAAGAGAACATTGAGTGACGTTTGCTTCCTCCCAGGAAGGTCCTGCGGCCCCTCCATGGCCAGAAGATGGAGTGAGGGGGGCCCTGTGCTGTTTGTCTGAGCTTAGTCTTCCATGAGGGTCAAAACCAGAAAAATGAGCAGTTGACAGAACCATCAGGAAAAGCCGGTGTCTCAAACTTCACACCAAACACAAAGACCGCCTTCCCTTGGTAGCCACAGGGGATTAGTTCTCGGACCCCCGAGGACACCACAATTAAAGACGCCCAAATCCCTGATATGAAATGGTGTCATATTTGCAGATAATCTACGCACACCCTCCGCACACTTTAAATCACCTCTAGGTTACGTATAAGACCTAATGCAATGTAAATGCTATAGCCATAGGTCATACTGTACTTTTTATTTTATTTTTTCAGTCTGAGTCTCACTCTGTCACCCAGGCTAGAGTGCAGTGGCACGATCACAGTTACCACAGCCTCCACCCGCTGGGCTCAGGCAATCCTCCCGCCTCAGCCTCCCGAGGCACGTACCACCACGCCTGGCTAATTTTTATTATTATTTTGTGCAGACAAGGTCTTGCCAGTTTCCCAGGCTGCTTGAACTCTTGGGCTCAAGCGATCTCCACCCTGGCCTCCCAAAGTGCTGGGATTACAGGTATAAACCACTGTGCCCGGCCTTGTATTCCTTTTTAATATTGTACTGTTACTTTTAAATTTTTTTCAAAATGTTTTCAATCCATGGTTGGTTTAATCTGCTGATGGGAACCCACAGATACAAAGAGCTAACTTGTGGCCTGTGGTGGCATTTCTTCCTGGACCTGCTTTTTCTCTCCCATTTTGACACCACCATGACCTGTAGTAAGGGGGATCGGCCAACGCCTGTGTCACTGACTTGTCCCAGACCTCAAAAACCTGCTGGGGCAAATAAAATACCTGGAGAGTCATGTGACCATAAGGCAATCATAATAAAAGCAAGTCGACAGTCTGACAAGTGTGCTATGACATGTTCACGACTATATGGAGGCTATCATGATATTTTTTTAAAAAACAGACACTTCGCTGAAAGGAATACCAAACACTTCCTCTCCCATGGCGAGGATGGTGCCTGTCTTCAGAAGGCTCCGTTCAGGTGTCCGGCCCTTTGTTGGGAATTCTGGGATTACAGTTAAGTTTGTGAACTTGCCACTGTGTGCTTACCTTGGCAGCACTGCACAAGCAACTCGGTAAGGTTTCATAACCCTGGCATATCAGCGTCTCACAGCTATGCTCTTGTCGACATGCGGCGGCCTCTTGCTGAGTGGCGTTTGTGATTGTTCTTGCATGTTTTTGTTGCAAGAACATTGGAGCTTGAATTAGAGCAGCAAACAAACGTTAAACGTGTTAAACTTGGCAAGAGTGGAAGCGAAATCAGGGACATGTTAGGCCAAGTTTATGGGGATAACGCCATGAAGAAAACAGAGGTGTATGAGTGGATTCAACGTTTTTCTGAGGGGAGGGAAACATCACTGATGAGAGAGAGGTCAGGACGGCCAGTAACAAGCAGAGCTGATGAAAACATTGCAGAAACTCATGGAAGACAGCTGGAAGTCCTTGAGCAACACTGGCCACTCACGGGGACACTCACTGATTCCATGCCCTGCAGACCCAGGGCCAGCTCAGGCCACCTGCTCCTTCCGGGCCTCCTCTCCTCACTCTGTTTCCAGGTGCCCCCGCCCAGACACCCGGTGTGCTCCTGCTGCCCAGAGACCCCCACCAAGCCCCCCCGGGAGGCAGACAGAAATGTGAAAACTGCGTCTCAGAAATAAGGACCTCCTGCCGGGAGCAACGGCTTAAGCCTGTAACCCCAGCACTTTGGGAGGTGGAGGCGAGAGGATTGTCTGAGCTCAGGGGTTCGAGACCAGCCTGAGCAGCGTGCCATGACCTTGTCTCTACAATCAATAAGTAAATAAAAATTCACCGGTCGTGATGGCACTTGCCTGTGGTTCCAGCTACTTGGAAGGTTGAGGCCACAGAGTAAGACTAAGATTCAAAAAAGAAATAAGAACCTCCTGACTCTCATCCCCACCACCCTACCACAATCACATCTCCTTCCTCGTGTGTTTTTAATAAATGTCACCTGTGTGAATCTGTTGAATGATGAGCAGTGTGTCTGCTTTTTATTTTAGAGTGGGCAACGTGCTCCCACACTTAATTCTCTTCTTACAGGAGACTCTGAAATTACATATAAGATGCCTGCTTAATAGGTGAGGAACCGGAGGCCCAGGGATACCGTGACTTCCCTACAGTCCCACTAGAAAGGGACCCAGTGGAAACTCGAACTCAGATCTCTTAACATCAGACCCTGCTTCATTCCAGAGTCTAAGATCCCCATGGCATCTGTCCATCGGTGTTCAGTGACGGATATTTACTAGATGGAGGTGGGGTTTTCTCTTATTTTTTCTTTCCTTTTTTTTAAAGACAGGATCTTGCTGTGTCATCCAGCCTGACGTGCAGTGGTGTGAATATAGTTCACTGCTGCTACAAACTCCTGGCTTCAAGTGATCCTCCCATCTCAGCCTCCCAAAGTGCTGGGATTATAGGCATAAGCCACCATGCCTGACCTTGATGGAGTTTTAAACAAGCTCCTCTAGTTCAGAGTCATGCCTGACTCACCTGGTCCACCTCTAGGGACACCAGAGCAGGGGCAGTCTCATAGATGCTGGTCCTCATGTCACCACCCCCAGTTCCCTCCCACATCGTTCTTTTACCTAGACTCAATCTCTGCCATTAGAAATGGGAACTTCTGGCCAGGTGCGGTGGCTCAAGCCTATAATCCCAACACTTTGGGAGACCAAGATGAGGGGATTGCCTGAGTCCACGGGTTTGAGACCAGCCGGGAAAACTTGGCAAGACCTCGTCTCTACAGTAAATCAAAAAATTAGCTGGACCCGGTAGCACACGCCTGTAGTTCCAGCTACTCTGAAGGCTGAGGTGGAAGGATCACCTGAGCCCAGCAGGTTGAGGCTGTGGTGGTTGTGAGCATGCCACTACACTCCAGCAGCCTGGGTGACAGAGACTCCCACTCAAAAAAAAAAAAAATGGGAACTTTTCACAGACAAAGGTATTGGTAAAGAGTGATGAAGACACTGGGATGAGGCAGGGTCTGACGGCAAGAGGTCTGGGTTCAATTCTCTGCCGGACGCCTTTCTAGGGTGACCTCAGGCAAGCCACGGTCTCCCTGAACCTCAAGCCCCTCGTCTATCAAGTAGGTAGATATTATTACACAACGTCAGAAGGCTCCTTTAAGATCAGAGTAAGGTGTGTGAGTACATAAGACACTCGAAAACACAAAGCAAATATTGGCCTTGCAGTGTTTTTCTGAAGAGACGGACAGAGGGTTTGGCTTTTCTGGTGAATTCTTCTGCACACGCAGAGCCTGGGGACTTTTTGTGTACAGGACACTCGCCATTGAGAGAGCGCCCTGCTCGGGGTCAGAGGAAGAAGCCATGAACCACCAGTCGGAGAAGAAGAGAGTCTTAGCCAAATGATAACACTGCTGGTGGAGAGCTCAGTCCTCAGAGCATCTGTCTCCGATAGATCCATCAAGGAGGAAGTGGCAGCCTGAATCCACTCACTACGGCCCAAACCAAGGAAGACCCCTCTCACCTCCCCCTTCCCCTTGACGTCTCCTTCCCCAGCTTGGGGGGATGGGAGGGGGTTACAGAGGGCAGAAACCGTGGTTAGTCATCAAGCCACAAAAGAAGATTGAAGCACATGGGATGACACAGATAAAGGACCTGGCCGTCTCTTTCCCACCGCCAGCAGCTGACGTGGCCACCCGCTTGAGCTAGCTGAGGGGAGAAGGTTGATTATGGGGGGGGTGGTAATTCCATGGCACTGTACATTTAAGTTGCTGAAATGAGCCTTGAAGGACATTTTTTGTTTGTTTTGAGTCGGAGTCTCACTCTGCCACTCAGGCTGGAGTGCCGTGGCACGCTCCCAGCCACCACAGCCTCGACCTGCTGGGCTCAGGCGATCCTTCCACCTCAGCCTTCCAAGTAGCTGGAACTACAGGCACGCGCCACCAGGCCCAGCTAATTTTTTGATTTATTGTAGAGACGAGGTCTCGCCATGTTGCCCAGGCGGGTCTCGAACCCTTGGGCTCAGGCAATCCTCTCTCCTCGGCCACCCAAAGTGCTGGGATTATAGGCTTGAACCACCCCGCCTGGCCAATGAGAGATTTCTTATGCATAAGGACTGCACCCTTCACCACTGAGCCCACCACGCCGCAGGGGTACTCAGCCGTCATGCGTGTGCCATGCGTGTGAGGGATAAATGGATGGATGGGGCCGTGGGTGAGCCACGCCGGCTCATGGGTTCGTGTCGGGGTGGGCTCAGGAGAAGAGGTGGTGCCCAGTGTTCTGCCCGCAGGCACTGAGCCTGGCATCAAATTCTATCTTGGGGGATTCTAGGCAGAGGCAGGAACCAGCCTCCGCTGAGTCCCCAAGGCTGCAAAGGAGATGGTTAGGGATGCTGAGAGGTAGAGAGCCGACGTGGAAGCCCGGACAGAGTCCCAGCATCATCACGTGAGCGGCTCCCATGGGGCCAAGGACCAGCCACCTATGGCTCCTAGGGTTGCTTGAACGCCCCGGAGCTACTGAGGGGTTTCCCAGGCTGCCGGGGAGTCCTGCAGGCCGCCCTCAAATCGGTCCTGACTCGAGGAACTCACTCTGACTCACTCGGGGAGCCATCCTGACGGGGAACAGCCCCGACCAGAAGGCAGGCAGGACCCCAAGTTGCTGGGTGCACTTGTTCCCGCAGTGACATCCGTTCAGTCCCCGTAAGTGTCAGCTGTGAGGTGGGGAGCTCCGAGGTCCCTGTGTCCTCAGGCACCCTCAGTAACCCCTGAACCCACAAAGACCTGAGTGTGTGTCTGGGGCATGTGATGTGCGTCTGTGTATGTCAGAGAGGGAGGGGGAGGGAGGGGGGAAGACGGGGGAGAGAGAGAGATCAGACTGTTATGGAACGTATCTCACGGTGCAAGACCCAGGCTGGTGACTCATCATTCCCTACTTACCCGATGTGTGATCTTGTTCTAAGAGGTTTACTCTCCTGCCAGCCTGAAAGGGCCTCCACATCTGGTACATACCCGAAACCAGGCCGCTCCCCAAGACCCAGCAGAAGCTGCAGCCTCCTGTACAGGCCAGTATTGACCACACTGGTCGATACCGGTCAGGAATAAGTCCCCTCTCAGCGTATCCTTTAAAATAACTGTAGCGGGGGCCAGAGGCTCACACCTGTCATCCCAGCATTTTGGGAGGCTGAGGCAGGAGGATCTCTCAGGGTCAAGAGTTCAAGATTAACCTGGAAAACATAGCAAGACCTCGTCTCCACAAAAAATTTAACAATTAGCCAGGTATGGTGGTGCATGCCTGTAGTCTCAGCTATTTGGGAGGCTGAGGCGGGAAGTTTGCTGGGCCCCAGGAGTTCAAGGCCGCAGTGAGCTATGATCACACCACTGTACTCCAGCCTGAGCAACAGAGCAAGACTCTGACTTTAGAAAATAAAATAACCACCCAGGCACAGTGGCTTAGCCTGTAATCCCAGAACTTTGGGAGGCCTAGGCAAGGAGACTGCCTAAGCCCAGGGGTTCGAGACCAGCTGGAGCAACTTGGTGAGACCTTGTCTCTACAATAAATCACAAAAACTAGCCGGGCATGTGGTGTGCGTCTGTAGTTCCAGCTACTCGGAAGGCTGAGGCGGAAGGATCGCCGGAGCCCAGCAGGGCGAGGCTGCGGTGGCCATGAGTGTGCCACTGCAGTCCAGCCTGGCGACAGAGTGGGACTCCAACTCAAAAAATAAGATAAAATAAAATAAAATAACAGTGCAGGGCCAAACTCCTAGAGCCCAAAGATACTTGGTAATGGAGTAGGTGGCACTCAAGATTTCTGTGTAGCTTGAGACTCACGGTCACGGAGGGACCCTCAGAGGGTCGGAGCAACTTCCACCCAGGTGCCAGTCTGAGAGGCGCAGTAATGTCCAACCACGAAGACGGGAAAGGCTTGCCCAGCCAGGCAGCCTATTTCCTGCCCCACGGGCCTCTGCCTTCCCATCACGTCTTCACTCTGTTACTGGTAAAGCCTTAATAGTAAAATGCACCATTGGAACCCGTCCACCTTGCTACCCCAGCTGCCAAACGGGGAGTTAAAGATTTCTTTCTGGAAAACCCTTTCACGTGCAGGCACTGTACAAGGTGCTTTATGTATGTTATTTCGTGCAATCCTCGCAGCATCTCTATGAAGTAAGCATCATCGATTGGGCATAGTGGCTCACTCCTGTAATCCCAGCACTTTGGGAGGTTGAGGTGGGAAGACTGCTTGAGCCCAGGAGTTCATAGGTGACATAGCAAGACCCAGGGTGACATAGCAAGACCTCATCTCTGCAAAAAAAAAATTAAAAATCAGCCAGGTGTGGTGGAAATGCCTGTAGTCCCAGCTACTCGGGAAGCTGAGGTGAGTGGATCACCTAGCTCAGAAGGTCGAGGCTGCAGTGAGCTATGATGGTGTCCCTGCTCTCCAACCTCGGAGAAGAAGTGAGACCCCAGCTCAAAAGAAAACAAGATCATTGCCCCGTTTTATAAATAAGGCTACTGGGGTTTGGAAGGATTAAATATCTTTCTTAGAATCATAAAAAAAAACTGGAATGAGACCTAAGCCTTTGCTCTCCATCACAGGGAGGAGTGTAAGATGGCATGGCGGCTGAGCAAGCAGGTTCCGGGGTCCGGTCGCTCACATCCCACCCAGCCCCACCCCTCTGCGGGGCCTGACCTAGGAAGAGTCGCTTGAACACCGGTGCCTCCGTCTCCTCGCTTCCAAAATGAAGATAGCGCAGTGCTGACCCGGTGGGCATCATGCACCATGAATAACGTCCTGCATGCAAAGCACTTGGAAGATGGCCTGCAGTATGATGGGCACCCACTGGTGTGTCGGGGCTGGTATTTGACTGGTGTATCCCAACTGAAATCACTTGGAGACCTCTTTTCTAGGAAAAATAATTCTAGCCGATCACCAAAGGGCGGTGCCAAACTTAAATATGAATGAGTTTTAAAATACATACACTTCTATCTTATTGTTCTTTTTTTTTTTTTAGTTGAGATCTCACTGTATCATCCAGGCTGGGGTGCATGCAGTGGCATGATCGTGACTCACCGCAGCCTCGACCTTCTGGTCTCAGGTGATCCTCCCACCTCACCCTCCTTAGTAGCTGGGATTTTAGGGGCATGCCATCATGCCCAGCTATTTTCTTTTTCTTTCTTTCTTTCTTTCTTTCTGAGACAAGGTCTTGCTATGTTGGCTAGGCTGGTCTTTTTTTTTTTTCTTTTCTTTTCTTTTTTTTTTTTTTTAGTGGGATTCAAAATATTTTGCCCAGACTGGAGTAAATTTGCATACTAACGGCCACTGCAGCGTCCACCTGCTGACATAAGGTGATCCTTCCGCC